>JAVFBY010024463.1:0-13385 GCA_034781015.1 Tonicella lineata
CGTCACTGTATTGAGAGTAGTAATCTATGTTCTCGGATTTTTCAAGATGGCGCGTATATATCTGAGTGTCGCTATCTAGCGTGCTAGCTAGCTCAGGGGAGGCAACTCTGTTGAGTATGGTTGACTGCAATACCAAATATCTATTTAGTGGAGTGCTTCCTCCTTGCCAGGCTAGTTTTGATACCACTCACTTACTATTTGTCATCATTGTTGTAATTCTACTTCACAACGATTTCACAGATGCTTAGGGGGAATCCCCATGCTACGAGTTAACTCGTACATTGAAGTGGTCGAAAACTTTACATGAGCTAAAACTCAATTGACAGCACCTCATAACACCCTGCCCCAACACACTAAATGCATCTTCTGATCCTGACATATATTTGCAATGAATATACAATTCTGTTAGCTGTCAATTTAAGGGTAATGATATCGATCTCCTGCCCAATAGCCAATGATATTATAAATTTGCTTGGGCTATGATAAAGTTAATGAATACAACCCAATTAATATATTTGGGCTATTTCATTTTTTCTTTTTGGCCTGATTGTCTATGATGATAGTTTTGCTAATGTTGCACACTGTTAACTGTAATTCTGATTTTAATGAACCTTTTTTTTTAATCTTCCTTTTCCAGTCTTGACAGTCAGAAATCTATGTCAAATGAAGAAAAAGAGCTTTTCAAATTGAGCAGGTATGTTGTATTTTTCCGCAACTTTATTCAGGTCACAGCTTCCACAGTAACCACAGAAAGGGGAATACCCCGACTATATCGACTACAAGATACATGTAACTCGTAGTCTGGCAGTGTAACGGAATAAATCATCCACCATTGCCAGCTTACGTCATGCAGATACGTAAAAAAAAAAAGTAAACGACATTATTGTTCACATATACACGATCGTTGTTTTATTTATTCATCAATCAAGACAATAGTGTCTAAATTAGGCTTGTAGTGCATTCCAGATTCTGTCATGAGCGGTTTTACCAAGTCTTTGTTTACTACAAATAACTCGTACCTGGCAGTATTCAGTACATCCTCTGCGACGAGATTACTCGTAGTCGGCAGTCAACATGTTAACATGAACAGAATTGTCATTTATTTGTGTTGCTTGAAAAAATCAATTAAAACATTATATTTTGTATAACTAAAGTGGCTGAAATTAAGAAAGTGTTGGCAACAATTTAGTATCTTTCTTGACCCATTTGGCCTTAGATTGCCCTATTATTTTTTAAAATTGATCCTTGCTTATTAGGCATTTTTGAAAAATATTTCAAAAGTTTATTGAGAACTTATACAGAATCAATGACTTAATGTAAACTGCTAATAGATTCTCAGTAAAAAAAGGCAAAAACAATGTGATGATTAACTGTACGTTGTTTTTTTTTTCAGTGGTTCTGGGAAATAGTTGGTCAGTTTACTCAACAAGAGAGAGTGTTATTACTGCAGTTTGTCACAGGAAGGTCAGTTTTGACATTTGTAATTTTATAATTTTTCTGTTGACCAAACATTTGTGATACATGTACTTTGAATCAGGATGTCTTTTAATGCAGATCAACGTTTAGTTTGTGTGACAATCCATTAGCATGATCATTATTTATAGAGTGCATAAATATGCCAGAGTTAAAATCGCCAGTCCAATTTTTCTCATTAACTAGTTTTGTTTGAACCCCTCCATAAACGATAATATATACTACTATGAAAAAGGAATGTTGCTAATCAATTTAGGGTGTGTGTCTATATCATTTTTTCTGAGGCCTATCTGCTTTTTCCCCACCATATTAAGTAATACAATGTAAGAAGTGGAGAATCTGTCGTCATATATAAAGCGAAATACCATTGAGTACAACATTAAACACTAATCAAACAAACAAACTAAATCAAAATGGTAACAACTTCTTTCTGTAGCTGTCTGTATATATACTTTAGAGGTTCACAGTGGACAATCATCTATTTATTTGTATATTTTAGTTCTCGGGTACCTCACGGTGGATTTGCTAATCTAAGCGGAAGTGGAAGTGTACAGAGATTTACAATCAGTCAGGTGGCCTACACAAACAAACTACTACCTACAGCCAGTACATGGTAAACATTTCTCATTAAACATTAGCTATGTTTTTAATCAGATTAAACCCTCTTAGAACAGATATACTAAAAGTATATTTTACCTTGCCAATGCAACTCTTATTTGTGATAATATTTTGTAGATATTGACAGCATGATTTGAGTATGTGCATGAAGATTTTTAGAAGTCGTGCATATTTATGCATAATTATTGACCTTCCCAGTTTTGTCATATATTTTTTTTTTCAACTCGACTCCTCTCTAAACTAGACTCCTCTTGGAATTAAATAATATTTAGCAGATTTTGATTTTAATCCTCATGGCATATAATGCATGGGGATATAACGATCAGTACGATTTGTCTGCCCATCCGTCTGTCAGTATCTGATCAATTGCAACTCCTCCTAAAGTTTGAGTTGGATTTCAACAATATTTTGCAGATTTCATCGTTATTAAGTGAGGGTGTGCAGAAAGTTTTTTTAGAGTTGTGACTGTTTATTTAACAGAGATCTTGCCCTATAGTAATTTCATAACCTTGTCAACACAACTCCTAAGTTGGATTTCAATAATATGTTGCAGATTACTTCATTATGAATTAAGGATGTGCATGAAGCCTTTACAGAATTGTCATATATTTTACCTTGTCAAAAAACAATAGAAAAACTATTAAATTTAGATAAACTAATGGTTAGATGTTGCATGGTGGTTGTGCAAAATCCAAGAGGATATGCCATACTCCAAATGGCTCTTGTTTGAAGTTGTGCATATTAAAATAACAGAGTTATGACCTTTTACAGTATTGCCATATTTTACAATGTCAACACAACTCTTCGTAACGTTTGTGTTGGATTTCAGTAATATTTAGCAGATTCCATCAGAATGATTTGAGGATGTTTAAAGCCGTGATTTAACACAGTTATCTCCCTTTTAAAATATTACCATATTTTTTACCGTTACCATGTTTCAACTGTCCTTTTTAGTGGGTTTCAATAATATTTTGTACATTTTATCAGCATCATTTGCTGTTATGCATGGAGATATTTTGGAGTCGCAACTGTTTATTTATCAGAGTAATGCACCTTTACAATACTGGCATATATTTCACCTTATCAAAGCAACTCCTTGAAGTTATAGTTGGGATTTCAATTTGCATGTAGTTAAATATGCCACTATAAGTTTAAATGATAAACTAATGATTGGATTTTCCAAGGTGAGAGTGCCAACTCCATGGGGATACACCGTACTCCATATGGCTCTTGTTTTACAATTGGATGACTTGTATTTAAGTGTCGTTTCCATAAAATGGGTAGTTTGGAGGAAGATTTATGTTCCCTGATGCTCTCTTAAGGCCAGCGCAGACGTGATCGAAACAGCTCAGCGATTCGTCTCGCCTGTCATTTCTCCCAGAAGATGGTTTCAGCGCAGATGATGGGCCTTTGGCTCACCGACTTAACAAATTATTCACATGACTGCTAGCGGTAAAAAATTCATATGACATTTTATACGTATTCTATTGGCTGTTGGAAATGTCTTGGCTGAGCCATCGTCTTATGTCCAGTGCACACACTGAGTCCATCGCCATTCATACCAAAAATATAAAACAGGAGAGATTTCTGACACACTGTCTTGCGAGACAAACTACGAAGCAAAAATTATGGGCAGATGATGAGACTTCTCATGACAAATGGCTGAGCAATTGACTCACGTGTGCGCTGGCCTTTAGGGGTAGCAGGTGGCTGATTTATCCTCACATGTAGCGTCCTGTTTTGTGTCCTCTATCTGTTTTGTTGTTGCCGCCAGTGACATTAAAGATGGACTACCCCTTCAATGGTAGCTTGAAGGGTTTTTTGGAGAAAACTGAATTAAAAAATTAAATTTCGACAAAAATTAAAGTGCAAGAAATGTGGCCAAACCTATCCAGCTGCACACTTGCAAACAACTGAATCAACATTTTCAAACTTAAAATTAAAAATCTTCTAACTGGAATGTTTATATAATTTTTGCACAAAATGCAGGACACAAAAGAGAATGTTTTAATAAACAAATTAAAAAAATAAACATTTTTGACCCTTGAATCCATTCTAAAGGGTGGTTTCTATCATATGAATGAACTAACCTTAAGTATGGCGTAAAACCCCAACCAAACTAAAAAAAGGAAAACCAACATAAATTGGCCTCCTTGTCCAATCGCCATGTTTTTCGTGGAATTAATTTTATACAAAAATGTAAACAAAATTAAAAGACTGCTTCATTATATGAGTAGTGTAAATCTGTTTGTTTTAAGCTGTAATTTGCTAAATGATACTTTTACTTTATATATTAATGGTTGCATTCTTTATTTCCAGCATAAACTTGTTGAAACTTCCTGAATACCCCAGCAAAGAGGAGTTACTGGACAGACTGACTATTGCCATACAGTGTGGAAGCCAAGGCTATGGGATGGCTTGAATTACCTCCCATTTCAAAGAGTTGTGTCCCTTCAAACAGGTGCTTGTGTTGCTTCAACAGATGCTTTTACAACCAAACTACAATATCTACTATTTTGTTGTTTCATAACAAATACTAAACAAGTAGGCTGACAGATATCTTTAATGTGGTATTTAAATGAAAGCTAAGACATTTGTTTGTTATATATTAAATAATTAATTTACTTACTTTTGAAAAATATTAAATATAACAATTTGGCCTAGATTAAATTCTATACATAGCAAAAAAAGGCAAAAAATCTTGTGATGATAATTTAGTTGAAAGTGCTGTTGTACAGAGACTGCGAGTGCTTTTGGAGGGTACATTCAGTATTACAGCAGGTATAATGGAAAGCTTGTAAATTGATGCATACATAGACATACAGAATATTTCCTTTACTCCCTTCAAATGGGTAACATTGAAAGGGATGTAGTAACACAAGGCACCACTGACCAATACGGCCCCAGCGCTTGAGGCTATGCCTTCTACTACATGTTGTGTGCCTTTGTGTTCTAAACAATAAGGCCATGTCTTTCTAAAGACAAGGAAATGAGAAAGAAATGGCTTGTAGTCATTTGTCCAGACAAGTGGGCGTGGTGTGCTCAAAACATTTTATTATGGATGATTATGTTTTGATAAAACACTGTAGTTTATATTAATCGGATATGTGCTAATATTCCAAACTTGGTTGTGTTTATAAAACGTTAGGAGAGGAGGCTGAAACAATACAAGGCTTTTGGACGTTTGTATGATTAAAAAATAAAAAACGGTTTAAATGTCAAAATTTAAAAATTAAACAACGATGTTAAAAAGACCTTTTAAACTTGCCGAGGACTGAGGTATTGTGAAATTTACAGCTAATACATGTATATTCTGTTGCGTTGTCTTTATATATATTATACAGTAGGTAATACACTTAGTCAAACTTAGGTTCAATCTACAATGTACAAAGGTAAAAAAATGATGATTTTTTTTAAGAATGATTTTTTTTTTGTTTTAAAAAATCTGGATTTTTGACAACCCGGACACCTCCCAATAAAGGGTGTCGACGGTGGCCAAACATCAAATATTGGTGTTTAAAGGTGTACAAAAAAAACATTTATATGGTGCTCCCTTGGCAGGCCACATAGTTCCCAGTTGAATTGATTTTGTCACAGTTACCTCCCTTAAATAAAGTTGTCCCCTTAACCTGCTTGTCGTATAAGATAGTAAAACATTCCGACTATTGTAAGATGATATACTAACAGTCATTTATTATAAATCTTTCAAACTCTGGTGAACCTTTTAAAGATGCTGATTTTGATTGTTTGTGTGGATCAAACAATATCCCCTGTGATTAAATATTAACAGTGTACTGTACTCTCCTGAAAGCATTGATTAGGGACATAAAGACCGGTTTGTTAAATCAGATTTAAATAGCTCACCGATATTGTATTTAGATCTGAGGACAACACATGCAAAACACTGCAGTAGGTTATAAAGTTGTCCAATCCCAGATCCCCTAGTAGAGGAGTTGTTGATGTATTTTTGGTGGTGTTAAGGGATTTCTTGCACGCTAACATTGTTAGCGTGCAAGAAATCCCTTAACACAACCAAAAATAGTAACATTCAAACAGAAGAATCTTATTTGACTGAAACAAATCTATCAAATTCTAGAGGCACAATGGCAGTTTTAGAGTTAGGTCGATGGTAACTTTAATATTACCCCAGGTGTCGAATTGTTCCAAAAAATTTACCTGTCACATGCAATAGGTGAAATTATTTTTTTACCTGTCGCCACTCTAACTTGCTTAAATAAAGGGTTAATTGAATTTTATATTTATTTCAGTTATTCAAGATAACACTATGGTGGCATTTTTTTACATGTCATATGTGACAGGTAGATTTTATTTTCACTTGTCACTTGTCAAATTGACTTGTCAGGGACAGGTAGACAGGCAATTTTTCGACCCTTTGCCCTATCAAACAGGAGAATTGTATTTGACTGAAACAAATCAATCACTTTCAACAGGCAGTTTAAGAGTTAGGTTTATGGTACATGTAAAATGTAGCTATACATGTACCTTGGTAACTCTGACGCCCCCTCCCAAAACACTTTATATTCCTTCCTCTTTTGCAAAAATCCCACTGATACAGTAACAAATTTGTGTGATCTGGTTTTTGATTGGTGGATGCCATTTTTTTTGTATAGGATTTCATCATATCTAAATGTGAGGATAAACATGCAATACAAGTGATCTTTTTAGATCTGGTTTTACTCACAGATTGTATAGGAATTCTGCTAACAATTAAAACGACTACAAACATTTACCCCTCAATGCTGTGCCATGGTATGTTATGAAACATGACCATTTTAACATCTACATTTAGAAAGAATTATATATCTTTAAACCCAGCGGAGTATAAATGCATGTACATGTAGCACTATTTATTGTTGTAATGTATTTTAATATCCTTATATAATATTGACTGAGAACAATTTTAAAATCTTGTTATACCGGTTTACAGAGTGTGAATTAGGTCACGTTTTTTTAAGGCATTCCAGTTGTTTTAGTTTTAGTTGTGAATATATTAAAAGTACATGTGGTACATTTAGTCTTAATTACGGTAAATTTAAAATGTAATCAAGTGTATAAAAGCAAGTTTTGAATGTAATTTATTTATTATAGCAGTATCGCTGGAATTTAGTAAGTTACAAAAAATTATCTTGTTACTTTGTATAATTTTTGTTGTTTTTCTTTTGGTACAATTTGTTATTGTAAAGGTAGAAATTGATTACATATGCATATATTTTTTCTATTAGGTATCATACAAATCCAGGTGCCCGACACATTGGGGTTGTCCGAGACAAATGACTTGTTGGTAATATTTCTTACTGCTAAATAGTACACCAGAGACCTCTATCTCATTGAATCAAAATAGCAGGTTATGCATATTCATTCGAATTGTATTGATATTCAATGAGATAGTCATAGAGGGCGCTGCGGTACTACTGGTTTTTACCCACAAGTCATTCCGCTCGAACAGCCCCATTCTTTTTACACAAGTTTTTGACAAAAGATGAGGAATAAAGTAATGCAGCTATGTCTTGTAGACCTTCATGTTTATGGCCACAATTGATTCTTAATTTTTAAGAAGTTAACAAAAATCAAAATCCACTCAGAACAGTGTATTATTCATCTGTTGGAAACTATTATATTAATTTGTGTACATGTATTTAGTATAAAATGTTGCAGACACAGACTGTTTTTTATTTTATTTTATGTGTTTATCATCTTGCTTACTCATTACTAATCAAGCATGGTCAGTTCTATATCTTATCAATAACTACATATACATGTAAGTGGTTGTTGGCTTCTCAGGATGTAACTCGCCCATGACAACTCGAGTTTATAGTCCATTGAAAACTTGTCTCTGAGATTTAATCAAGAACATGATGATTTTTTTGTTTTTTTATTAATCAACATCCCTGTACCAGTGCAATTTACATTTGAAATATATATATACAAAACATGCCTACATGAACCGCTTTTTGTGTAACTGATATTTGATGATCATGTCAACTATTTTATTAACAATAAAATTCTTCACAGATAAGTCTAGTTTAGCTTCTAGTTCTTTGTTTGGGTTGATCCCCAGACAGACAAAATCAGTAAAATCTTGTAAAAGCCAGATTGTGATTTTTCCTATGAAACTTGATCTGTTGACAGGCCCAATTATTGCTGCGCAATAAAGGGTTTGTTTATAGGAAGTCTTACTGGCGACTAGTCAAAAAATGCCAAGGCTCTGTCAGTTCGAACCTAATTGGCATGAAACTTTGTACACTTATTCTTTAGATCATTCTGCATCTTTTGGCGGAGTCCAATTTTTGCTATTTCGTCTTAATTTTAAAATAGAGGTGTTACATTGAGTGAATTTACAGATAAATAATTCATGGTTAAGGGGACAGCACTCTTGAAGTAATCTTGTTTTTCCCATCCTTTAAATCATGAAAAGTTAAACTTGTAGTGGATCTTGAATTGTTATTTTCAAATACATTTTTCTGACTTAGTAACATGTTGAAACTCAAAGTATTATCTAGGACGACAAATGCAGGGTTCCTGGTCGGTAGTACGATTGTACTTGTTTTCTGTAGTGGGTGCTCAGCAGGAGCTTCCTGTAGCTCTCAGAGCATCAGGAAGTTAATTTGTTGTGATGTGCTGTCATTGTTCTGTTTGTGATGTTAAAGGAAGTTTCCTCCACACATTTGACTGGCATCATACATGTACATGTAGTTGTATGCTGTCAAAGGTTGCAATACCTAACATTACACACGCCCCAATCTTTTTCTGTAAATATTAGGACATTCACAGACTACATTCGCTTTGTTTTGTTCATGTGTCAAAGTCTGCATACAATATAAGTTTGTTTGATTGTTGTTTAACGTTGTACCTAGGGGTATTTCACCTATATGAGGATGGATTCTCCACTTATTAGACAAACCTACTTGATATGGTGGAAAACCGGGAAGGAAACCACGAAAAAAACACCCCCGCAATAGCCGAAGTCACCTAGGTGACTCCCTCTGTAATTAAGCAGGTCCACTGGGGGGATCGAACCCATGCTGTACATTGAAGGAGGATCTGTAGTCACGCCAGTCAGACGCTCTAACCACCAAGCCACGGCGCAGGCCCCTACAATATATGTGACCAGAAGTCTATTAACTAGAAGTCTGCAGCTCCCATACAGAAAGGCTGACTGGCATTGGGGACGGAGTATTGTGTTTTCATGTATGATGTGATGTAGCACACAAGAAAATTGACAGGGAACAATAGCAAGCAGTCCGTGGATTGTAGGCTTGCAAGATACAGAGCAGATAAGGATTTGAAGCCCAGCACTCCTCATTATGAAGAAGTAAGCTGACGCCACTATTATTTGCCTGTCCCCAATGCCATGGAAATGAACTAAACGGGAGTTGCATACTTCTAGTTAATCATATTAATAGACTTCTGACATGCTGCAAAAGGTGAAAGGAAGCAAAGAAATGGCTGCTGGCATGTACCACTAAATAAAAGACCTAGCTCTTGTGTGTCCTGCTGTTTGATTGGTTCTAAGACTCTACAAGTTCAAAATTGACTGCAGCCCCAAAGATAGAAAACAACAATGCCTAGGTACAGTTTGTTTCAATTAACATGTTTATTACCTGTAAATAGGTGAGAATTCTCTACAGGTCTGTACAGATAAAGTGAGAAAGCTACTGACATAACACAGAGCTAAATAGGTCACCAACAGGTGTCCTCGCTATATGCCCTAACCAATCAAAAGGTTCGAGGACAAGAACAGCTACAGTATCAGCAGAATTACACAGTGTGCTTCTAGATAATTGTATCACATGTAACTTGAACTGGAATGATTCGTTTAATTCGGCCATTCTGTAGCCAGACTGACTTCTCTGGGGAGGAAGGGTGACACGGACAGGAAACAATTAAAGGTCCAACCAAAATACCCATCACACCATGTTCCAAAGATAGATATAATATATATATATGATATATTTTATGTATATTTATTAACTTTGCAATAAATTTGAGAGATATTGCAAATCTTTGTTCATTTTTTAAAAAAGCCTATCACAAAACTATGGAGGAACAGTATCTCCTCCTGAGAAAAACTAAGGATTTTCACAGAAAACATTATAGACGTAACTAAATTAGACATTTTAAGAACAACACATAAAGGAAACAGATTGGGAATGTCACATATTCTTAGTAAAAGACCAACAATACAATCATGATTATAACATCAATTAAAAAAATCAGCATTATCTGTAACTTTCTTAATTATATCAAATGAGAAAATAGGTTAAAACTAAAAAATAAATTACTAAACTTAATATTCAAACTAGTTTATACACCCGTCAAGGAAATAAAATAATGCTGAATGAAAGTTACAAAATATAATAATTACTAGCACTAAAGTTATCTACTACATTGTACTTCAAAATAACCAATTCAGGAGACAATGCTTATTCTGTTTAGATGTTCAAAACAAATAAAGAAAAATTACTCACAATAATCACAAGAAATAGAACAGAAATTTATCCTATGTTAACTTATTTCATCATTTGAACAGTGTTGATACAATTTACTTTCATCTTATTTTTAAAATCAAATTGGCCAAAAATAAATAAAAAAGTGAATCCAATCAGAAGTACCATTTTATTGGAGAATACATGTATTAAATTAAGGGGAAATTCATTTTTGGCTCGAAAGTATTAAATTTGGAAAAAAAAGTTAATAAAGATTTGGTTTTAATATGGCGGTGAACGGAAAACTTCCCTTTTACTGGTTTGATTGACCTACTGGTGCCAACTATCCAGAAAATGACATCCCTTGTTTAGAAGTGCAGTGACATTCACTTTTCATGTGCACACAAATTTCAGTCTAAATGTGAGAGAAATAAAGTCAGAAATACATGTGTGTAGCTTCTATCTATTGACAATTTGTTTGCTCTTCCTTTTGCCACTTTTATGGACACAAAAAAGCAAGTTTAGAATTTCAAGCCATTCAATAAATGAAAACACAAAGATGGGTAAATACTATTATGGGATAGCAATTCAATTTTATATCCAAATCTAGCAGTATAGTCTCAAGAATTATGCAAACAAAAACAAATGATTCACTACAAAAGCTTCACACGAGTCACTGTCCCATTATCAAGGACTATTTTGTTATGTTCCAGTATAAAAAGAAAAGTATTTATGCTACAGAATGTCTTATTTATTATGCCAGTTAATATTGTTATTGTAACAAGGTAGCCGGTAGAAGGAAAGACATCGTTTATAGTAATGGCCAAACATGTTCATATTAGGGTAAATTAATATTTTATTTTTTTGAGTTCTAGTTTTTCCTGTCTGTGGGAAACTAATTTTCGGTTCCGAGTTTTTCTAGGCTGGGAACCGCCACGGTAACGGAACTATCGTTTCCGTGAAATCCTCATGCCTGCAATGTTGGTAAAAATCTAAGTAATGTTTTCTGTGTAGAAGAGGACAATGTTGGTGAAAATCTATGTAATGTTTTCAGCGTGGAAGAGGACAATGTTGGTAAAAATCTAAGTAATGTTTTCTGTGTAGAAGAGGACAATGTTGGTGAAATTCTATGTAATGTTTTATGTGAGGAAAATGACAACATTGGTCAAATCTATGTAATGTTTTCTGTAAAGAGGACAATGTTGGTGAAAATCTATGTAATTTTTTCTGTGTGGAAGAGGACAATGTTGGTGAAAATCTATGTATTTTTTTCTGTTTGGAAGGGGACAATGTTAGTGAATATCTATGTATTTTTTCTGTGTGGAAGAGGACAACATTTGCAAAAATCTATGTAATGTTTTCTGTGTGGAAAATGACAACATTGGTAAAAATCTATGTAATGTTTTCTGTGTAGAAGAGGACAATGTTGGTGAAAATCTATGTAGGCCTAATGTTTTCTGTGTGGTTAGGGGACAATGTTGGTGAAAATCTATGTATTTTTTTCTGTGAGGAAGAGGACAATATTGGTGAAAATGAAAAAGATATCTAAGTATTAAAAGGTTTCTCTGTGGAGAAGGGCAATGTTGGAGAAAATCTACTTAAAGTGAAAGCTTAGTCATGGAGGCCATCCTGTCAGTTCGGATGTGCTTTGTAGTGCTATTGGAGAATGTGTTTGCCACAGGGCATTTCATTAAGGACTCCTCCCAAGCACAATCAATTCAGGCTTCCGTAATCAACAAAATGTCAAGCAGTTTCTATGATTTATACTACAAATGACCCTCTCTTGGTGGTGGGCTGTAGACACATTTTACTATGTACATTACAGGTGCTTGAATGGACAACATTTGCTGTAAGTCCTAGTATTACATGTAGCCCTATTTATACTGAAAAAGATAATAATTTACTAAAATGCATAAAATCTTAAATGGCGAGATTATGTGTTTAATTGGTGATTAAAGACGTAATCAATGGCATTTTGCTTATATGACGATGGATTATTCACTTCTATACTCTGCACTACATGTACTTTATTTTATATGGTGGGGAAAAAAACAAGAGGAAACCTTGCCCTGACATCGCCGAAGTCACCTCCTTTGACTTCTTCATATACAATGTAAGGGACACTGGGCCACAGTGGGACACGGGGGGGTACAGTGGGACAAATGTCCTCTGAGTTTTATCTTTAGGGGCTGATTAAAAACAAAACTATGTATATGAAGCCTTTGTTTTTCCGCACCTATCCGTCAACTTTTATCTTACATAAAAAAATGTCCCCCAAAAATAGGTTTTGGAGGGGTCCAAGTAGATTTTAATTTTTTCTCCTCTCATAAACAATGTTGGTTACATGTTAAAATCATTTTATGCTATGAAATAACTGTGAACTGAAGTCATAGAAACACCATTATGAATATTCTGTTACTTTGCAAAAATAGTGGAATCTTCATTTTATCCTAAAAATGGTTTGGGGTAGGCCTACACTGGGACACTTTTTGTGGGGTGCTTTTTTTTCCCCACAAAATCAGGTCAAATTTATTGAATATTACATGCAGACTAGTAGCTACATGTAGTTTGGAAAGCACTTTTTTAATTGAAATGTTCACACACACAGGAAAAGTAAGCCTTACACATTTTGGTACGGAAACTAGCTATTGCGCCCTTGGCTGCTTTGCTTTTTTGGCCAGTTTAGGCTATTATGCATTTTATAACCTATTGTGTGTCTCGCCCTTCCTTGTGTAAACTGGCAATGAGACAGAATGTCCACGTTATGTTATATTTGTGGTGTTTTTTGCTAAGAAAATGTTCACACTATTAACAGCATATATATATGTCCCAGTCAAGGGCTTAACC
>JAVFBY010024574.1:0-13378 GCA_034781015.1 Tonicella lineata
TAAACACCGTCACTAAGAACTTACATTGTGGCTACTAGTCGGCTTGATATCCAATATTTCGACTTTTTATTTAGTCACCATCAGGGAATATATTACATTTTATTCCCTGATGATGACTTCGACATGTTGGATATCAACATGAATCTTTTCGGAGTTATTTTGTTAAGATACGTTGTGTTTACTATTGTTCTTTTAACGAAGTTGGTCTCTTGTCATTTGACCATTGTCTTGAACGGGTTTGTTTCCGTGAAGGAAATCGTAGTTGGCTGAGAAGTGATCGGTTATTAGAGCTCGTCGTGTCACCAATGTCTCCCCGAATGAAGCCAGACGGCAGGCAGAAGACAGTATAAGTGTTCCCTACTTCATGTCGTCCACTTCGGGCGAAGGTCTTTTCCGGTTATATAGAGGTCTCTCTGTGAACATTTAATAAAACATTGTCAGATTACTTCGTAGAAGTTTCCTCACTGCACTGACATAATATTTGGATCGTTTCAATTCTTATATTGCTCAAATCTGTATTCTTACAATTCAGACATAAGTCCCTCTTTGCATCGCTTTAAATATTAATAAGAGAGTTGAACATGTGTATAGTTTGTTCTTAACAATTATTCATTAAATAATATCAGTACTCGTTTATTATAAATATATTATATTAATTATAAAATAATCCATTAGACCCGTATATCGTTTAACACATATAGGTAGGAGGTTATATATATTGTAATGGCGTATTAGTTAGTGTTGTATCTTGATTTGAGATATGCTTATACGATACACCCTGTAGTTCACAGATTGACAGTTCTCTTGGTCAGTTCCTCATGTAAGACAACATCAACCTGCAACCCCTCTAATCCACAATACCTTTACTAGGGTTGAGGCCATTTCTCCTGAGTTTTGTGAATTTTGGGGGTTTTCAAACTGACATAATCTTACATGAGGAACTAACCCAGTGGTGTTTTGCGATTATAATATACCTTTATTCGTTTCCAGCGGGTGTTTGGACGGGGGTTTCTATGCTGTCTGATCTAAGGGGCATCAGAAAGAAGAATTTCTTTGTGGTGTCATGTTTTTTGCTTTTCATGTCCTTGTCCTGTGTCGTCTTTTATGTTGCCAGTGACATAAAGCTTGGTTCCCTCCACCCATTCGGCTGTTAAATACTCCTGAGCACGGCGGTAAACCCCAGTCAAACAAACAGTTTACCCGTTTCCGCTTTTTAAACAGTTTGTTTACTGGTAACATTACCATGAGTTTAGTCGTAAAAATTAAATTTTTAATTTATACATTTTATAAAACTAAAGATGCTTGTTTCATTCATAAATTAGCCTTAGAGAAAAAAGGAAATAATGCTTTTGACTGGATATTCTTCACAAAAGGCATATGCATTATAAAAAGCCATAACAGTTTTCGATAGCTTCAAGCAAAACATAACTTCTTATGACCCTGTTCCAAACGAATATAAAATATATATAAATAATTTTACAAGTATTATATAAATTGCGTGATATAGAAAGGAGAATAATTTATAAGCCCGAGTAATTAAGACTAATATTCCGATTGCACTATTAATTAAAATAATTATGAATTTAACACAAACTTGAAATTGAAACAGGTTGTTGAAAAAAGCATGTTAAACTTGTAAAATTAATAAATGGAATTTCCCCCCAAAAAAATATAGCAAGATTGTCAATTAAATTAATTACATAAAGGTCAAGTTCATAGTTATAACTGTTCTGAACACAGGCAACATGAATCGCTAGTAATATTCGTTACGGCCACTATCATTTGTTAGTATTCAACCAGAAGCCCTTACAGATCCAACACCGATAAACAATAACCACTTCTGAAAGATGTGTGATATCAGAAGTCTATTAACTAGAAGTATGCAACCACCCTTAAAGCAAGGCCACCGCATTGTAGACAGTTAAATGTGCAAACCGTCAGAGAAACCAAAACCATAATCTGTGAATGAACTGCCATTTAAATATTTTTTACCATTTTTTTAATCATTTATTTTATCAGACATGTACTTAGATTCTTACACTATTTATTTAAAAATGTATCATATTTAATATGACAGTAAGTTGCCAAATAAATGCGAATTAAAATAGCGTTTTTATAGATGAGTTTTACAGTTCGACTTTTGAGAGTTACATTCTCCAAATCTAGAAACTTCCCATAATGCATCATTTTAAAAGTTGTGCTCATCTAAATTTCCTTGTGTGCTACGTCAGAGCATACGTTATAACTGAGTGTTCGGTCCCTATTGCCGGTTAGCCTATCTAAATGAAAGTTGCATACTTCTGGTGATATTGAATTAAAATGCAGTGGATTTTACACATGACAGACGATCTATATGCTCATGCTCTACATAATTGACACAGTCACCTGACACACACATATATATATAAAATAATATTTATTATTACACCTAATGACATAGGTCAATGTCATTAGTGTTTGCATACAAATGCTTCACGATTATTAAAATAGGTAAACATTTCCTGTAGACGAGACACTCTTATATTTAAGCACTATATACTTCTATATACATGCGGTAGACAGTTGGCCCTATACTTCGCTAAGACGCATTCTATAACGACTTTAAGTCGTATATTCGAAGCTAGGATTTTATCAAGTAAACTAACACACTTTATGCATGGGTAGTATTGAATACAAAGGATATGTAGTAAAATATGTATAGTTATATGGACATAGAAATGATTATGTAACAGTTGTTACCTTTTTTAAAAATATATTTATTGATTGTATAGTTTCTTCAATAGATTAATTTTTTTTTTCAACAAATGCTACAGGCTACGGTGAGACTAAGGCAACGCCTACTAAGGTAGTTTAAAGCATAACAACGAACTAAAAAAAAAATATTTCATAATTGTGGGGACGTGGATTTGTAAATAGGAAATTTAAGTTTTAAAACCTATATATTTTCAAAAGTAAGTCGCACTGGGAAGTCGATTAAAAAAAAGTCAAATCATCATATTCTAGATTATCTCTTAGAGACAAGTTTCCAATAGTCAATAAACTGAGTTACATCCCGAGAACGCCGAGAAGCCAACAGCCACTTATAATGACAAGATATAGAACAAGCCTTGCTTAATAACCTTAAAACCTATATTTTTATATATAATACAGAAGGCATAATTCAAAAGACTAAAGTGGTCGATGTGTAACAGAGGCTTCATTATGTCCACGATGTCAGGTCTCTATATAATTTGCTGCCTCTTACAATTAATTAAGTGGTGCCAGTTCACGTCCCTTGATGTTAGACTGAACAGATTGCAAACGCTTACAGGACGAGTATTTCTTTTCAACGTCATTTTGAAATTAAACGTCCTGACTTTGAACCAGTTGCACTACATACATTAGATGTAATTTTTAATATTTATTTTCTTTATTAGAGACCGCTTAAGGGTAACAACACAGTGGTTGTCGGGTATGGCACGCGCCCACTTAGAAACCTGCAGTCTACTTGCACCCTTGTAGTAATTATAACATTTTAGATGACACACGACCGACCGGCCTCTCAAATTTCATTAATATTTTATTAGACAATTGCCCAAACATTTATTGTATGTATCAATTAGCCAGTCACATGATCGATTAATCGATCAGCTGATTAATAAATGAATTGTCGCCATAACATGAATCCCAACATACTTATTTTTTAAGTCTAGTTATAAGATAATAAATCGAAATCAAAATTTTATTAACATTCTAAACTTGTTTTAACAATTAACTCTAAAGTGCTTTGTACGTTTACTCTTGAAAACTATATCTGAACAAATCATTTTCTACAAATGTCTTTAAAAGATGTTTATTCCTACAGCTGTTAAGCTGGATTGCTGCATATCTGTATATTGCCAAAGACAAGTCATACTGGCACAGCGAAGTCGATCTACTGAAAGCTGATAAATCATCGTTCTAGATAAACTCTTGAAGACAAGTTTTTCAGTGCGTTTAAATGTCGTTTTTTTGTTGTTGCATATGACAGTATATACACATGGTAGATATATTGTGTTCTTGTCATATGTGTTACACATCTTACAAGAAGACAATGTATCTAACTGTATCTTTTTTAATTTCTCATTGGTGATTGTTAATTGATCAATAAACCAATTTGTATATATATATATATATCGCATTTGGGGTATAGTGGTTAATAAAGCGAAATATTGAAGAAAACTTGCCTTTCTTTGGGTTTTACCAGGGTACACTTTAACAAATCGATTTAAATGTAAGATACCCTGAAAGTGACACGATGACGCAATACCTTCAGTACTGGTTGTCATTGTTACACAAACCCTTCAGTACTGCATGGTTATGGTAATTAAAATCAACTTAGGCTCATTTATCTTTGAGGACCTAAGCCAACTTTTGCAAAAAAAACCTTAAGCTTATATGACCTAAACTGCCATGACAACACAATACCTTCAGTACTGGCCGCCATGGTATTTACAACTATCCTAGCTTAAAGAGGCTTTGTGAAAGTGAGCCCTAGACCATGTACTATTTGCCTATGGAGTTATACATAGGGACAGCGCTCATTACTCTATATACGTTCTGATGCCGCGGGGTGTCCACCATCCAACATTTGTTCTGAGTTTTTTTCATAGGAAATCATTGGAAAAGCGATTTGTTCTGGAGGATTGTGTGTTACGATCCATGGTGCGTGTGCTTTGCCAATTGTTTGCTTCCGTCTTTTGTCTCTGTGGTTCAATGTGTTGCCAGGAATCACGAACAGCTCTATTGCAGAAAGAGTCCATCCAGTAAATTGATGCATTATAGTTAAGGAAAATCGCTTACCAATTTTCGGATCGTTTTTAGGAGCAAAAACAATTTTTATAAACATTACCTCAGTATTTTGTAATGTGTGGGGTTGTTTCGAATGTAGCAATGTAGTTGTTATTAACGGTGGTGACATCGAACACGTTGCATTTTCTTCTTTATTTATCTTATAACAAAAACACATTTTTGATCAATTTCCACTAGTGCCTTTTTCCAAGAGCTTGCAAGAAATACTACAGAGCTTAAACAAAACAGAAAAAAAAATCTGTTTGTATACGGGAATATATATCATACTTTTATTCACGGATTTTTTTGTAAAAAAAGAGAAAACTCTAAAATATATGTAACATAGTAAAGTAAAATTGTTAAAATAACAGATCCCGTTAATGTAGGGTCTCAAGTGTTATACCTGTATTCATAAGGTGATAATTTCTTACTTGACATTAAGGTCCCGGAGTAAAGAATAAGGGAAGTATAAAGATATCGTGTTTTATACAGTGTGGTTGACAAGACTGTTGACATACCCTCAAACACAAATCTCCCCCGAACTACCACACATGGCGAAATGCCCTAAAACTCTTTACGTTACTGGTCTCTGTTCAAACGACTAGAGCCTTTCAAGTCCAAGTATATGCCAGACACATTGATGACAATTCGTTCTATATCATACCGTATCAACTATAGTATATCAGAAAGCTTTTGTGTTCATTCACGGCGTTTAATTTGATATAATAGCTCACTGGAAGCCAGTCTCACATTAAATACATAGTTGGCCCCTTTACCATATACAGGACTTTTCTTAACTTGTTGAAGTGGTTGCGGCGCTCTTACCTTTTAAACTCTCAGAATTTTTTTCAAAATGAGCATTCGTACATATTTAACCATTTTGTTATGAAAGACATCGGCATTTGTTTCACAAAGCACTATTGTTCACACACACACACACTGGCAGGAGAAGTCTATTGCTTATAGAAGTATGCTGTCACTATATATCGTCATGTCCACGGCTTGAAGACCGGCAAATAATAGTGACGTCACATTTTAGGCCCTTGTCTTTCTGTGTTCTTCCTTATAAACGCAAACGAAGAAATCAAAATCACAATATGTGTATGAATGCCATTTAAAAATATTTTTAGCCTCTTTTTTCTCATTTGTTTTATCATAAATATACTTAAATTCCATCCTATTCATTTATTTCAAGTTGCCAAATAAATGCAAATTTTAATATTGTTGTTGAGTTACCATCATTTTAAAAATTGTGGTGAATTGTATTGCTTACTACGTCCTCAATGCTCGTTAGCCTATCTAAATAGGAGTTGCATACTTCTTGTTAATATTCTTCTGTTGACACGAAAACCACACAATGATTAATAATTAAAGTCAGGGGCCGATTCCACAAAGCAGTTTTATACTAAAGTCAAAATCTTTAAATTGGCCTAAATAACTTACTTTGGAATTTTGACACTTAATATTTGGGATTTGTGTTCATGGTGTCTCTAGGTATATGTTCACATCTCATCTTATTGGCATTTTAGCACACAGATTTCAACAAACTGATTTTAGTATTTTGGCTTCAGGCGGCAATTGCTTAGTGGAATCGTTCCCTGCGTAATAAAAGTTTCCTGGTCGACAACTTAAGCATCCTTTCTTGGCCTTTATCCATTCTGGTGTGCTGTATTAAAGATGGCAGTTTTACAATATATGTGAACGCTGTATATTTCTTTCCATAAATCATCTGGCTGATGAATTTATTTATTTAGTTTGGCTGATTTATTTGTTGATTCTTTTTTTTTTCACATTAATTCATTTGTTTATTCTATCGCTTGTGATTACGGGAAAGTTGCGCACCCGTTGATTTGGTGGGGTTACATATTGTAAACATCTCAATTTCGAGCCTTAAAAATAAGACTCATGTTTTTTTCTAAAGACTATCAAATTATAACACAAACATGTTGTTATGTTGATTCTATTTCCATCAACAAGGTAGACTTTGTGAAAAACTTCTCAAACGAGTGTTCTGTTTTTTAATATACGAGTTGAAATGACTTCCCTGACAATACAGTTCTTATATAGAACAAGCTGCCATGGTAACGCTAGCCAACTGCTGCCAGGTTTCCTCTTGCCAACCCCCCGTCACCTCACGTGACCGCGGCCCCCAGCAACCAGCCAGAAAAATAAAATAATGTATCGGGTTTTACTAAGAAAATAGTATAAAGTATATTACAGTTGCAACAGAGAGATAAAATGGTTGGGACTAGTTAATAACAAGGCTTGATTCACGGATCGTTTTTCGTGTTAAAATTAAATTCGCTACACTCAAATTTAATTCCTCTGGGATCCCAAAGATCTACTTTCACGTTCTTTTAGATTCAGGGTTTGAATACAAGGTACTTTCATTTCTATGCTTTTCTTTAACGATTTTGTAATTTTTGCTAGGTTACTTCCCTGATGACAAAACTTGTGGTCTTTAAAGGGGGCCTGCGCTTTACCACTTCCGGTTTTGGGCACACACTCTGGGAGTGACACTCGCGGTAACACACAATATTGCTCCTGTGTTTCTTGGCCGATTATTAATTGTAATCGGTAGCAATTATAAGCACCTACGAACAGGATCGTAACTTTCAATCAAATTTTTGTCGGAAATAAATTTGTAAATTGTTCTTTTCCTTTATATTCGCAGAAGGTCGTGAGTGTGTCAATTGCGGAGCGACTTCAACACCGTTATGGAGGAGAGATGGGACAGGGCACTATCTCTGTAATGCTTGTGGGCTCTATCACAAAATGAACGGATCAAACCGACCTCTTATCAAACCAAAACGACGACTGGTAAGTACTTAAAAAAAACTTTGGAGAACAAAGAGTGTAAAAGACCTTCTAGATTAAGAAGGTCCAAATTACAAATGTTGGGTCTGAAACAGTCGCGTTTGATGATTATAGTTTAGAGCGTATATATTACAAGGGATTGATACCAGAGGCTGCTATTAAACATCAGTTCATTCCCCAGGCGTTCGATCCGACAGTTACCTTTTTTCTGTGCAAAAAAATATAGGCTAAATGTATAATAAAGAACAAATAAAAGTTGTATAGTAAAATATTTATACAGTTGTATATCGCTCTATAAAATCTCTAAGTTGCGTCTGGGCAGGTTTACAATTACAAGTTCTTCAGTGGTTCTATTAGGTTAAAAGAGTGTGCTGTTTAAACCAACTACCGACGAACAAGCGGGTACTTTCAATTGTTTGTACATAGAATGAATAGAGAATACTGTTCCTGTTTGTATTTCATACAGAAGCCATGTATATCATTCTTTCCTGAACTAACAGTTTCAAGCAATTGTACAATTAGATCAGAGCTAGAAAATCAATTAACTGGACTGACTTGTGAGTTCTTTGGCAGGTGTTTCAGGTTGAATAGAGAAAACAATGTAATTGGTGGGATGCTTCCTAATTGTATGGTGTTTTGTTCGAACGTATTTAGTGTATAATTAATATACGCAATTTAGCGTTTGTTTTATTAGATTGGTTTAATTTTACGCATGCATATGATTCAAATATATATAAGATGCGTATACGTTTAATTATCAAACTGATGTTAAAACAACTACCCTTAGTTATTGAGCAAACATTCTTAGTACAGCTAAACACATTTCGCTAAATGTTGAGTTTTTTAAGCTGTAACATTCAACCACCAAAGGCAACAGCCTTTCCACGCCGATCCTGACAAAAATCAAAACCAAAACGGTTGATAATCGAATAAAAAGGTGAATAATTTAAGGTGTCTTGGGAATCATACGCCCAACAGCAACAGCATTACTTTAGAGCCGACGTCGGTTCTGTTGTCTGTCAAGTGTTGTTTTTAACTATTCGAGGTTAAAAATAATGTATTTGATGGAGAAGATTGGTGAAAAACTTTTCCTTTTTTATGTATATATCTTTGCTGAAGTTTCATTTTTCTTCAATATAAATAAAACTTGTTCCTGATTGTATTCTCCAAATACCGGAAAAGGAATTTCGTGTGTTGATCCTCATACTACACCTTGCAATATGTTTATTGTCATCTGGTGTGAAATTTTTTCTAAAAACAATACATGTTAAATTTGCTTAGTTTTACTCAGAAACATATGAGCATAAAATAGAAATGATGACTGGGAAGAGAGGGCGATAAAGGACACGATTTTTGGTGATATTCCTTAAACCGTAATTTCCCACAAGCAGTCAACCGTGAACTTAGCATGCTAATCAAAATTTGAAAATGTTGAATTTTGAGTGGAATCTGTTTTTGGCGGTTCATTTTTTTCCCACGTTTCACGTTTAAAACTGGACGCTTATAAAACGGTGATAATAGTTTGATAAATGTCAACTTCCTGTCTTGTGCCTCGGGCAAAACACATTGCCTTATTTCAGCGGAAATTTTATGAATAATCAAAATCTTCTCAGGGCGCTAAATGTTCTTCTGTCATGTTCGATTTACAAAAACTTGAGCAAAGGTAAAACAGCCCGACAACTTTGATTTTACATGATATTCTGTTTTCGTAATTTCACCACACTAATTAAAAACTAAAAACTGATTTACGCTAAGCATATCCGAACCTCCGCCCTTATAATTTATGTGGTTTTTCCAAACGCAAGCCGTGTCAGTACTTTGATGGATGTCAGATGGCTCTGGGGTTTAACCTACCTGTATCGTCCCCTTGTCTCAGGGGAGACACAGGGCACTAGTAATGGCCCATGAAATTGTATTCACACTGCTCCAGGGTAACTTGGACGTACGGTAGTGAGGACCTGAGAAAGCTATCACTCTACAGTCGCTTCTAGCTTCCTTACCTGAACTTAACAGCACGGGGAGGCAGAGATAGTGTGGCGGCCCCAGGGTATTGACATGTACTCTATCAAAAACTTTTTACTCCTCATAAAAGCCGTCAGTCAGCATCAACTTTCTGAAAAAAATGACAAGTTCACATATTTGTTTGTTTGCCTGTAGACATTCATGGACATTCTTGTTACACTTTTAAGGGGATCATAAATGTATAGTGACATATATTCTAATATAAACATGATTACAATCCATCAGAGAAGTTCTGGGTCATCGTATCGATATCTGGCGAAAACATTGTCTTTATTCAAAAAGGCAAACATATACTGTATTTTATCTCAATTTAAATTTGTTTTCGTTCCACCTCAATCATTAATTTTGACACAGATAAAACTTAAAAGTATCGCCAAGAAAACAAAGCCAAACAATCAATACATTGCGATGTGTCTTTTCGAAAGGTGCCCAAATATATAGTTACACTTTCAAGCTATTCCGATCATGACCATCTGAACAAAATCACCAATGAAAATGCTTTGATCGCAGCATTTACTTTATTCCAACGGAGTAGTATTTATACATATGTTGGATCCAGGGCTCGATCCCCGATGGAGACATGTCAAATTTTCTTTCTCTGCATTCATTAAAATACATATGCTGGATAAAATATAATGTATGTATCCATCCATTCGAATCAAGGGCATTAGACCGACTTAAAATGGATCAAGTGAAAACTTCTCAACCCTGAAACAATCATGTTCATTAAGGGCAATGAGTACAGCCTTGGTTGTATTTTACGGTTCGAGTTTTTTTTTTTGTCATATGTTCTGGAATGACAACTTCTTTTTAACGAGTTTTACACTGGGTAAAACGAGGAGATAATTTGATGTCAATTTTTGCGACGGCCCAATTTCATCAAGACGGATTGCTATTGTAAAATTAATTTCCTCGCATGAATATTAATATATTGTTGTTAGGGCTGGGAATTGCGGTTGATGGCGGTCAACAAGTACAGCCTGGGTTCATTTAAATTACGAAAAGTCGAGCGAACAGATGACTAAGAAATACACTGAAAGTTCAAAGGGAGACGTGTACTAATAAAATGATGACCTAAGAATTGTCTATGGATGAGATTGAATGTGATTGGCTGAGTATTTGAACTGAAAATTCGTTCTTCTGCTTTTCATCTAACTTATTTATGTGATTTAGTTTATTCCAATAAACAGTTCGACACGAAATATTAAACATTTGCCTCAATATCCCAATGCCTAGTTTTGATTTTGAATTTTCAAAAACTGGTGTTGCTATTTGACTCAGCAAGAGGCGTTGACAGAAAGATGATGTGGTACACTTCGGGGGTAGGGTAATCTTTATAGTGGTCTTGTCGAGCTCCATTCGATGATTGGAAACATGTTTCAGTGATTAACAGCCATTTCATGAGTGTCATTCATTGTCTTAACACAGTCTTTAAGAGGTTGTAACATGACGCTAAGAGGCGACACCATTTAATAATTAGTACGAATGTAACCAGCCCTCGAAGCGTTTAGCTTAGGCTTAAGTACACCGATGACATCTATGGTGGTTACAGCGCGAACATTCCCACCCTAATGAACTTAGTTACGCGTGCTGTTTAATTACCCAATATTAGGACCACATGTCTTTAAGAAGGAGAATGTAACGGGGAGGCGGGACAGCTAATACCCTGATCCGGCATCAGATCACATAGGGAGGCACCTCAACAAATTTAAAACAAGTGCAACCTGCTCCTTATCATGACATTAATCTTGTAACCGCTTGGAGTTGTCTTAATGCTTCAACCTGTCGTCTGCCTCATCTCCTAATTTCTTCCAATCAGCTGACACATTTTGCGCGAAAACCCCACGAGATTTACAACGTCTTAACGCCTAGCTTAAACCAAGAGATCAAATTGCATTACATCATATTGCGTATTGCTGGACGTACAGGTTTGGCTGATATTATTGCAGGAGATTGAAACAGTTCATAATGTATGTTGTCTACAGACAACCGAATAAAGAATAAACATTTTTGCAATTATTTTTATTTCACTCAAAGTTCTGCTCACCTAACGTTTTGTGGCAGTTTATGCCGGTTTCAAGTAGAACTGTATCAAATTCTTGTAAAAATGTTTTATTTTGGGAATGTCCTGAATTTACTTTTGTGATTATTACAAATTAGTAACTTCCTGTCCACTAAGACAATGAATCTAAATAAGTTGACCTTTGGGAGATAGATTTGCTCATTCGCACAGACATTCAGAACTTTGTTTTCACAAACAGAAGATACCTAGCTTTGACCTTTCGTTACTATTGGACTGAGGCGTACAATCCACTGGCATTGTTTTGTCCTGTTGCCACGTTAATTGCGAAAAGATGTTGGAAGAAGACAGTCGGTACATAAACGAATTTCCTCGAGTACATTTTATTGCAAGAAAACAAATACATTCTAGATTTTGTCTTCAAATCTTGTTAAAAATTCCTCCAAACTGGGACCCGGAAAAGAGCCCCGGTAATCTACGAGAGATTGTTTATATTGTTTTAATTTTGTTTTGAAAATAATTTTACTTCACCCGAGTAAGTGATCGACACATGATGGGTATCCCAGGCTTAAACAAAGTGTTGTTGTGATAAAGATTAGTATTCGGTCTAGTGCCTAACTTAAACCAAACGTCAAAGCTAAGTTTGGTAAAATTGAGTCAATCTGTTGTGACTTTTGTCGAAGTTTCGCATTCCATTTTTCTTGAAAGACAAAACTGGTTTGAGTTGTTTCTTTCTCTAATTTCTCTCTGTGGGCTGTGGTCTTGGGGTTTTTTTCACTTGGCCAATTCCTCGTGTCTTCCTTTAGAAGAGGAAATGACACACGTAACTCGATCTTTAAATGTGAGATTTTCGCTAATGCTCCCTTTGGCAGGTGAGGTGCTGGGACCATAGCAAAAACAAACAGCTCCTCTTCTTTTAAGTACCCGCTGTAATTCGCTGCTGTACAAACCCCAGCTGCCAAATTTTACCCTTCTTTTGGGAGAAAGTTTACAAGTGTATTGAGTGAGGGGAGGATGAAGTTTGGTAACTTGTCCTTTCACGTGTTGAACTGTGATAACTGATGCATTGGCTGGCACTTAGACGGTAAACGGTCCTATAGCATCTTTCGGAGCTCTCCATGGGTTGGTGTTTGGGTGTTATTTAGGTGGTAACATATTTACATAGGCTGTCTTCTAGAAACACGCTGTGAAGGATTATGTAGATAACTGATTCAAAGATAACAACTGAAACTCGTTACATTAAAAGAGCTACTGTACTTTAAAATGTAAGGAAGTCGCAAGCATGATATATATAGTAAGATGCATCCGACCGTATTTACTTGTTGCTGTTGTTTTTGTTTTGGGGGTTTTCGCGATCCTCGGGTTGTCATTTGAATAATTTTGAAACAGTATGTTTCGTTATGGTACATACAGTTAGAAAGACAACAGAAATAGTTCGTGTAGATTTAGTGAAGAAGGGAGCATGTTGTTCGAAATACAAAGCATTGGTAACCCGGGGAAAAGACAACATTCCTTCTCAGCGTCTCCAAACTTCTCCCGCTTGATTTCCACTGGGTTTCAAAGGGCCCGACTAGAACACTGATATTGGCACATTTTTGTTGGAAATTTTCTCCCCGCCTTCCCTAACAGTGAAACAAGCGGCACTGATTGTTTATACAAACACCCTTTACCCCGTGCAGGTTTCATCACACCCCTGTGCCATTTTGAATT
>JAVFBY010024685.1:0-13375 GCA_034781015.1 Tonicella lineata
GTGTCCACAAGAAGAAGAAGAAGAAGAACAACAACAAGAACCGTAGTCGGCGTAAGACCCTGTCTACCACAGGGTAAAAGTTCATACAATGCAAAAAGTATATTTTCAAGCAATACTTTATCTTATCTATTTGGCCATGTCTATAATTCGTACCTATGATTTGTTGCACTTGCAAGAACATTTTCTTATTTATTACAGGAACAAAGAATGGCAAGACAAAATGTGAACAAGAACGATTTGATGCAGTAGCAGTAGCTAGGCGACCTACTGTTGGTATCTTTATTCCCTCGTGCAATACAGATGGCACATATGCGGAGATCCAGTGCCACTCGGCTACAGGTTATTGTTGGTGTGCGACAAAACACGGCAAACCCATATCGGGAACATCGCTGAGTGAGAAAAAGCCAGATTGCTCAGGTAATAATAAGATAATAAGTTACGCCGCGGATCTGGGATATAACTGTCTAGTCTTACTTCATATTAGTCCTCCGATTTTGTATTGATCATTGATTAACACTTTTTGTATAAACAAAAAACAGTTTCAAATATGAGGACCCGTTTATCTGTTCTTCTCTCAAGTGTATTAAGCATAAAATGGCGAAAATAAAATGAAATCATGGCACTCGTGACTGCTGTTTTTCGCCGAAAAAAAGGCTATGGAAGAATGGCGAGTAGCAGAATAAGCGCTGTCATTTTCTCCCCCAGCCCACTTGGTAGAGGGGTATTGCTATCCGACTGACTGACTGACTGACTGTACATCTGTCTGGCTGGTTGTTAACTTTTTTGTTAACACTCAAAATCTCTAAAAGTACTTAAGTTACATTCATTAAAGTAATACATCATACAGAACATGTTTGGTATATGTGCATTGTATCAGCGTATTTATCAGCCTACTGGAATAACTGAAAACCTTTGCTGTTTCAAGCAAATATCTAAATTGTTCGTGTTCTTTCCTTTCAGCTAAACCTAAAAACACACGAGGGATTAAGAAAGGTAAACGGAGAGGTAAGCTGCGTTTGACCCGCAATCATAGTTTGAACATTCCTTAAGAAAAAAACTTTGAATAATTGTGATGTTGAGCAACATCACTTTTCACTTTCTGTTTAGATCGCCATTTCAAATGTCTTTTGTTTAGTTTATTACTATATTATACGGCGTCAAAGTTAAAGGTACTATACCTCATAATTTAGGACAAATATTGATTGTAGTGAATTAAACCGAGTTTTCTACATTTTTCTAGTATGACCCAAAGTATAAGTTTGTAAAATTGACAATTCGTTCCAGTTGAGTTTTGACCTAAATTCTGCGGTGCAACACCTTTAAGAAGCAGCCACAGGAAAATACCAACAACTCTTACATTACAAGAATTTGTGATTACAAGGACAAAATCAAGTTTGACATATGTTGAATGAGTGATTTTATCTGCATGTCATATCATACATATATGTTGGATTCTGTACATTCATTCATATGTGTTAAATATGGATTTTGATTCTGAAATAAAGAATCATCATCATGCATTTTGTGAATTCTAGACAATGTCTTCTTTATAATTTAATGTGGTAGGTAAACATTAATTGAATAAAGAGAGTTAAAATGCAATGTTTAAATCATATCCGTCTAACATAATTGCTATAAGGGAACAAAACAAAACAATTAGCCTTAAGTCATCCTTTTTAACAAATTTCGGCACTAAGAGCTGTCACCCCCACAAAAACCAGATCATTGACATCCCAAACGCACTTAGAACGCGTGAGACTGTTGGTTGCAATAATTTCGCCGTTGATTGGATAGCTGGTAATCTTTTCAAATCTGTGATAATTTTTTTGTTGTTGAAAATAAACTAAACTTTGTCATTGTTATGGGTGATAGGATAGAAAAAGTGTTCTCCGAATCGTGGTATACAAGTATTATTCTATAGCTATAACAATAATTGATTTATTTGTGTATTTTATTAGATATTATAAACTAAACCAGTCGTTTCATGCTCTTAGAGAATAAGAATATACTTATTTATTTGAATTTGGTTATTTTCAGGTTGCAGTCCAACTGACCGTTCTGAGTTTAATGCTCGACTAATATCTGTGTTTACTGAGGAATATAACAGAATAGTAAATACATCGCTACAGCCGACAGATAGTAAGTCATTTGATAAAATGTACTTTAAATGTGCAGAGTAAATGTAATAAATGAAATAATAATAAGTTTCTATTTATCATGTAATGTTTAAATATATCTAGCTTTTCCATATTACCAAAACACTTTTTTTTACAGCATTACTGTCTTAATCGGTGCCCTTGGGCTCAATATGCATAAAAAATATTATCCCTTGAATTTTAAATCTAGTATTCAAACGTTGTGCTCTTTACAATCTCCCAAAATCAGAAGTGACCGAAAAGGGCGATTAAAGTTTGGTGGACACATTTAATTCTTAGACTCGTCTCACGACAGACGAGAAAGCCCGTAGGCCTATGGACAGATCTATTGAGTATAAATAGCCGGGAAACAATTGACCGACGACACTGATTACTTAAACACTACACATCAGTAGAAGTTAAACGTTATGATGAGCAGGATGCCAGTTCTCATTCGGTAATTCCATCAATCAGTAACACCTAATTGTCAAGCACTCAAATGTGTTCATGGAAAGACTTAAAGATGGGGTCAAATTTTAAAATTATTATTCAGAATTTCAGCGTATCTTTTTCACTATAGCATAAAGTATACAAATCTTAAAACCTGTCTTATCTTAAACCTTGTTAGTCAAACACATGGAAATCTATCTTTAATCCAAGTAACGCGGTTAATATGGCTAGCATTATGAATGGTGGCCACCAAGTTTGACCAAAACTATAACCTATGCCATCACATGTATTTATCATTCAGTGGACATACCTTTGACAGTCAGGCTAAAGCTGTATCGTTGGGCGTCTGCAAATTCCCAAAGAGTATCTGAGTCACATTTTAAAAAAAAATCATCCAAGAAAATATTGTTATTTTTTTTCTTCAAATATTGGCATATTGTCGTTTCTTGTAGGGTATTTTAATACAAATTATTCAAAGTTTGCTAACTTAACATACAGTTTAGATGGATAGCATTACTTCATGGTCAGGAATCTTAGAACCGAAGGTCATTTTACAAGGGCCATAAATTTGCTGCAGGCCACGGGTATATCTCGCACTGCGAACATCTTGTGGAAGTTATCGATAATATAGTCATGTATGTCTTATATTTTCAGTATTATAATATTGCTGCACATCTGATACCGTGCGAATAATTACAGTAGGCCTAATCAAATTCCAGTCACTGCTGCTCTGAGTGGAAAATTTAAAAACATAAGAAAGTACCGTAAATGAATCCACAATGTCCAATTGTATAAGGTTAATTGTATGCGCACTGTGTGTGTTATTCAAGAAACCATTTCTGTGGACATCCTGTCAAATTCTCATAGGTTTCGGTTTCAGTTTCAAACTTTATTTACTTTCGTGAGTTACAATGGAGGTTACGATTATAACACGTTAACATGATATCCGAAGGCACCTCTTGTGACTCATATACCTAAGCAGCCCCCAGATCAGTAAACAGATGCATTAACTATACCGTTACAAGGGCCCTAAAAACCTTAGGTAGAAAGATAAGAGCAATGGAGGCTATTTACTTTTGACAACAATTTAATTTTTCTTTTTTGTTATAGGTCAGCCTAAGAGTACTACGGATTCAGTTTTGGATACACCAGAGAAAAGAGTAGCCGATTGGAAATTCTCACAATTGGACAAAAATTCAGATAATAAATTAAGGAAAAAAGAAGTGCGAGCGTTAAAAAGAATGGTGAAAAAACTGATAAAACCGCGTACCTGTGCCAAAAATTTTGTGAATTTCTGTGATTTAGACCAGGATAGTAAAATCATACCACGGGAGTGGACGTTATGTCTAGGTGTTACGATTAACAGTAAGTTGCGTTTCTCAATATATGTATATATGTTATATTGAACCATGTACAGTATATAACACTAGTTTAATTAACATGGTAATATGTTCTTTAAAACTAAGTAAGTTTGAACTTAGTTAACTTTAAACAGGAAAAAACATTCAACATCGATGAATCTGGCCAGCCTAGCATGTCCCTATTTTCTGGCAACTCAACGGTGGTCTACTTCACTTTGAGGTGGTAAAACTTCCTCCTATTAACTATTTAATAAAGACCTAGATTAGTACACTGATTATAATTACCTTACTGCAATTGTGACTGATTGATACGGGGGTTCGAGTTATCAGGTTACGGCAACAGAATGATATCCCTTTGTCAAAATGACGTTGTCCTTTTACGGCAAACTTTCTATACTTTAACATCGCAGAATGTCGAGACAAACTGGGAGAAAAAAAAATTACGCATAATATATGGTTATTATCCCCTCGCAACGGAGTGAAGAGAGGGATATATGATTCCACCCGTATGTAACTACGTAGATATACTCAGTTTGACGTCACTCAAGCAGCTTTCTTTATGGGTGAATTTTTATGAAACTTTGTATGGTTATTGTATGGTTATTGACTAAGTCTCTCTGACAAGTTCAATTTCATGGTCATGTTGTCAAGGTCATATTGGCAATTTAAAAAAGTGTTTCATCTGATTTAGCTTGATAGTTTCTTTATTTTTGGGATAGATCATGGGATTCATTTTATTACAACCTTATTGAATATTTTTTCTAAAAATATAACAATTTTAGAGAATTCAAGTAGGACAAAAATGCCATACTGCTAGAGGATTGGTTTATTTTGAGATGCCTTGTTTCTTTTTCAAGCTCAATATGTTTACCGAAAATTTAAAATGAAATGGATTCAAGAATAGTTTACTGTTTTACATTTTGTTTTTTTAGGTATCTACATACTTAAATAGTTTATCGATTTGTCTTTATTATCGTCTTTGTGTTTATTTAAAATATATGTCTGTTACAGGTTAATGAAGGGACAAAAACTTTACTTGATATTAGAATCGTTCAGAATTTCCCGAATCTAATATCAATTAAAGTTTGCAAAATCTGTTTTATTGTCGTTGCCAGAGTTCTCCAGCAATCAGTTCAATATGCAATAGTATGTAAGGTGAGAGAAAGAGTGTACAATTGTGACGTGGAGAAGAAAAAGCTGACAAATTATGAACGGGTATAAATGTGATCAAATCATTTGGTATGTTTGGAGGGGATTTGAATGAAAAGCAAATATCCGACTGAGTAGGTTAGAAACTTGAGAAAATTGTATATCTTGTACGTGTTTGCATGGTGACTATTGTATATAAGTAAATATATGGTGAATGGAACTCATGGAAGATGTGAATGTTTTGATTGATAACAGATTTGTAGATGAGTATACAAGATAAATCTCATCAAAAGTGTGCTGGGCGTGACTGTGCGGGAAAAAAATGCTGTGTGTTACCATAATGACTAACCCTTACTGCTATATTATTGATCTGGTGGTGGATATTTGCTTTGCACTGCGACCTCCCTAAAGCCAAATTTCGTCAAATTATTCCATTCTGCCTCTAACATTTTATGACATTTATCTTCTTAAAAATTGCACTAATGAGGCTTTAAGAATCGACGTTTTCAGCTTATTATTTTCCCACACTTTAATTAAAGTTAAAGATACAATCTGAGAATAAACTGTGACCACTTGTATTGTTTGGTGGATATCGTCCATATTTTGAGAACAGCCCCACTGTTAACATTCCGCTGAAGAATTCACAAGAATTTATTGAGACCTCTGACAATTTTATTATCAGGAGTCAACGTGCTCAAAAGTCAGGCGTTCAAAAGCTATGGCTTGTCCACCCTGCTACGACCATCCACTGCTGATGATATCCTGGGTAAGTGATCAACTCTCTCTCTGTGTATTTTCTATTCAGTTTTGTTGTCCCGTGTTCTTTGTCTGCTAGCAGCATTGAAAACATTTAACACACATCACTGGAATATTCTAAACCAACTACCACTTTTCCTTAGATGACTAAAGGACAGATCCACACCAGAAACACTAGTATATTCAAACTAGACAAATATCACCTGCCCGCGGTCTTGTCAGAAAGCATATTAACTCTCTCTGAAAAACCATCAGTCTTTGCCGTATTAGCCTATTTTGAGTTCTGGAATTAAAAGGCACTTCCTTCATGAAATGCCGGTCGAAACTTGGCGGTATGATTGAATTGTTAAGTAGTTTAGGTCATTTTGGTATTATTCGCTGCTAGCCATTGTACAAACACAATGCTGGCTAAATCTCAGAACCAAAGTAAACACGTTATGCAACATTATTTTAAGATATCTTTTAAACGTTTTTTTAACTAGTTGTGTTGTATCAATGCTTGTCTTTGTGTACCACTTTGCAACGACAAACCAGATAACAATTACGAAATCGCAAGATCACCGAGTAGGTCTACGTTGAAAGAACCACAAACACAACAAACAACACGGGAGAGAAATATGTGCTGTGACGGAAATACTTTTTGGAAGCTACTCCCATTTTGAAAATAGCGTTCCTAGACATTGCCTTAGTACAATGTAAAACATCAAATTTAGGCTGCTTAATTTTGTTTTTATTTAGCTTTTCATACAGCAATGCTTTGTATATTTGGTAGCTTATTACTGTATTATATATATTGTACAGTAGGCTTTTTGCTTTGTTCATAGGAGAGGAATATTTAGTTTGTATTTGCCTGTATAGCTTCATAGCTGCTGCTTATCATTTCTTTGCACCCTTGTTACTTCGAAAACATGTTGGCCGAAGCCTTGGCTTATGGAACCGTTTTATACAACAATTCTACAAGATATTGCTGAAAATAAAGTCTCTTGACATTCTACCACATTTGGCAACGGTAAAAATTTAGCATTATGATTTACCTTAATTATTTCAATTTGTTTTTTAATCTTCTATAGTTCATATAAAAGCAATCCAAGGGTTCAGCCAACGCAGGCTCATTCATAGCCATCGCCTTTGTTGATGCTCTCCTTCGCAGAGGTGCAAGGTTTTCTTATTATTTTACTAATATTAACATAACGCAGGCCGGGCAAGTGCAAACGATTCCTCTATCTGGAGAACAGGTTTGAATACACTTGTCTTATGTAGTTTCTTTTCGCTTATTTTTGTCACTGAATTCAGATGAGCGACAGAACCCCACTCCCTCCCGGACATCACAGGGTAAGGCCAAATAATCGTATCTCTTGAACAAAAGTATTCAGAAATAATATCAACCGCAAATTCATGGTTTAGACCCTTCGAAAGATATAATGTGTGTTATAGACTGTAGGTAGAACCAGAGTCTAGATACTTATACATTTACCATATACAATTGTCTTCTTCGTGAATGAGTTACATTTCATCTTCATTACTCATGAGAAATGTATTTTTTTTTAAATATAGCACATTCTCGGGTTTACATGTACGCCTTGATATACTTTACTTTTTGGGTATTTATATAATATAATTTTGTATTATAAGTTGTTACTTCAACTGTGTTTGTGTCAGCATGCTAAGTAACCATTTTATTACTAAACGAAAAGACTTCTGTTTTTGATAATGACAGCATTCATGCTTAATCTGCATGGGATATTATTTTGTCACGATTGATGACCCAACGTAAAAGGAATTGAGTCAATCGACCAGACTGGCAGATTCCTTATAAACACAACACGGATATAGTATATAAAACAGGCATTTATTTGAGGACCTACTTCCTATAGCGAGACATGAATCTTTAGTAAGTAGGCGATATGAGCGTCATATTAACTCACTTTGGTGGAAAACTGTGGCACATGTAAGCATAACTCGTCAGAATGCCGGCAATTCCCTAATATCACTCAATCGAAAACACATCGTCTATATGCATGATTCACTGATGCCATATGTTGGTAACAATGGTTGTTGAATAATAATATATTGCCTCTCGAATCAGAAATCTAAACTCATTTTTGTTATTGACGCTATTAACGTAAACACCAAAACTCTTTACCTCTGCTGAGTCAAAATATTTTTGTTTAAAGGTTGATTGAATTATGAAGTTTTATAGTGCGACAATCTGTTACCTTCGTTGTAATTTGCTTAAATATTTGATATTTTATTTTTTCCTTAATCGATACGTCGTTAATTTTGTAGTATAATTTTTAATGCGGTAGGGATGTTAGATTGTAATTAATGCCATTTAAAAATGTAGATCTCTTATGAACTCTCTCTGTCTCTTACGAAGGTTACTTTATTTATGATTTGCAGATGTTGGGCCTGTTGGTCCGTCCTTGGGTAATCGTCAGTTGAACGCTGGTCGTTCAGACAGTACCACGGAAACTTCTAAAACAGACAACACACAGGAACGTAAGTATGAATGTAATACTTATCAAATTCATTTAAAATTCAAAACCTGAGCTTAATTTAGAAGGATTCATCACAACTGAAAGTATTTTAATATGGATAAGATGAAGCATCCTGTTGGGATGAGATGACGTCCCAGGAAGTTTAAAAACGTCTATCTCGTATCCATTCCCTACCGGCGAATTAATGTTTGACCGAATTGCCGAACAAGAGCAGGAAACATACGGTAGCAAATAGTTCGCCTTTTTGTATGAATTCTATGCTGTTCAAAGACAAATTTGTCGCAGAACAATTCCACATATAAAAACAGACGATCAAATAGCTTTAAGACATGGTCTTTTAATTAAGGAAATACGTTTAACAAGAATCTTATAAAACTACATACTTACTTTATTTATTTAGATCTAGCCGCTTTTTAGTGGCATCGAGTACATACTAAACAGTACAATAATAAGAACTATACTGATAGAAAAGAAAATATAGGAGTCGATTATCAATACAGCGTATAGGCATTCGTATGAGAGAAGAATAAAGCAGCTGTGGTGGATAACGGTTCTTCAAACTATTCTTAATTACATAATAAATAAGTTTATTGAACGAATTAGACATATTCTGAGAACAGTAGCCTTATCTCATTAATATGCACATTCATTTTTTTCAAATATTACATTGATTCATATACATTGTCTCCAATATTGATTGATATATACATAGTCTCTTATATTGATTCATATATACATAGTCTCCAAATGGAAAATATGTAAAAAAAAAAAATAGGACTAGACAGATTTAAATACAAAGGAGTTTACAGAGACTTAAGGAGGGAGACACGAACGACAACTACTGCATTTAAGACTTAACTTGTTCCCCAGCACTGATAGTCAATCATTGTCATGCGCTTGAGTCCAGAGAAGCTGTGACCATCTTATAATGATTTTGACCAAATCTACAATCAGAATGAATATAGATCGATCGTCAAATTTCAAGAATTTGCTTCAGAAGCACGATAATCTCGGCAATGGGACCACAGGTTCTTGTCATTGAGGGTGTATAACTAAACACTATACAAAGTTAGATCACCGGGACGGGCGGGGTTCAGTCAGATCAGACAAATAAACAGCCGAGTTTCAGGGTTGATGTTAAGCGATATGCCAAATCAATTAACCTCTGCTTAGTGACGTCACTACGACTCCTTTCACACGAACCCTTAATGTTACATTTATTCAGGTTTTGGATAAAAATGCCTGGATGACGATTTACCTTACCTTGTCTAACACGTGCATACTAGCTGACTAAGATATAACATTAAAATGATGTGATAAAACGTAATGAATTCCGGTAAAAATGCTTGCAGTGCGATACAGTCCAGACACCCAGCACCAAGTATTATATTGGCGTCACGTGGTGTTCTACAAAGAAGAAATGACATAAAAACCAATACGAGGACCTTGTTAATGTTTATAATAATGTAATTGAATTAATAAAAGATTACGATAATTTTATGACATGATAAAAACTTTATAAGCTTTTAGCCAAATGTATGTCTTATGTCAATAAATATGTTTACAAAAAGCACCTTCCGCTCAGGTAGACTTATAATTTTTCTTAGCACACCAGTAAATCATTTTTTCCCTTAAAAAATGCAGTTGCACCGTATTATTTATTTTGCCTCGTCATCAGAACTACAGAACTCGTTTAAATCACAACGCATAGATTTCAATATAATGGACAAATAGTTTTGATAAGAGAAAAAATTTGTTTGACTGTGCTGAAACAGTATTTTAGTTGTTTACGTTTTCCATATCTCAACACATTTACATAAATTGGATATTAAACAGAAAGAATTGTATAATATATTAAAGTAAATGTTAATGTCATGGTGCCCTGTGCAACCGAAATAGATAAGTACAGTGCGATCAAGGTGCATGGTGTGCTCTTCAGTGGAGAGGACTCAGATGAGAACGGAAACGTCCTTGTTCTCTCGAGTGCTTGGAGATCCTACCCGACAGAGGTAGACTTCTGTCCTTCCTAGATAAGCTGTCAGTCTGAAGAGGGTCTTAACTCTTCTCTTACTGACTGATAATATTAATACGATCAGTTGATGGCGACTCACTCAAGGGAAGACGTTCTAAGACAGCTGAGGTGTTAGAAACGTTTGTGGTCTATATAAGCCAGCGCTTAACACCCTCTCATCTGTCACCTAAACCCATAAACACGAACGTTCATGTTACAAACTGTTGTCCTTTCAAATTAAATTACAAATATATTTTTCATGATATTACGATTCGATATCCTTGACTATATACAGTACATTGGGCACATTTAACATTGACTATCTCGAAAACCATTAAGGATATAACAACGCATCTGACATATTAGCATGACCAAAAAAGTAATGGATTTAGCTTTAAAATGATGCAGTTTTATTTTAGTACCGTTCATAGTTCATAGTTCATCAGATATGTGGACTTGAAATGGGTCAAGACTTCTGGAACACACTGTATTATAGTCCCAACTTATCAATCCATCAGAGCTTAAAAATTATTCTGAAAGATTGATTGAAATGTTGCTACTATAATATGCCAGAAGTCATAATCCATAAAGCCTTCTGTTATGTGTTGTGCTTCAAATTCTAAATATGACTCTAAAACAAGTTATACACAATCAATGCTGTCATTGACTTAATGAAGGGGCAATTCTATGTATTTTAGCAATGTTATGCGTTCTTTAAAACTGGAATTTGGTACATAATTCTTCATCTAGATATCGCTTTAAAAAATATGATGAAAAATTTATATTTTTAAAGTGCGAAGCTGTACGGAGGAACGGGAGAGTGCTTTAATTATGGACAGGGAGGACCCAGAAGGAAAGATCTTTATACCTACGTGTACGGCTGACGGGAAGTATGCCCAAGCACAATGTCATACATCTACGGAATTCTGCTGGTGTGTAGAAGAGGAAACCGGCAAACCCAAACCAGGGACATCCACATATAAAGTCAAACCAAACTGTGACATTGCTGATGAGAGACGGATGAAAGGTAAACTCAATATGTTTTCCGTGTTTCTTACTATAGACAGCAGAGCTAACTCGGTGACGACGTGAAATCTATTTTAAATAACCAAATTTAGAACTCTTTTTCGTTTCACAAAATGTATTACAAATTCCTCTCTCTCCCAAGAAAAAAGAAACTAATTCTGATCTTACAATCCAACAATCCTGGAACTCGCTAAAAATGTTTCTCTTCAAATAAATGGGATATAAACGGACTTATGATAGACAATAAATATACAATTAATTCTGATAGATGTGAATGTGGCTTGTGTGTTTCAGGTTGTCCGCATATTCAAAAAAGACGGTTTGTCAAAGATTTGGTTGATTACCTTACGGTGGAAATGGAAACGTCAACAGGTGCCAATACACAGTAAGTTCATATTAATCATTTAGCGCAAGGAAACATGGTTAAAGGCCTCAAATAGACGTTTACAGAATGGAATTTTTCGCCCTTAACATACCATTAAGCAAGCTTATAATGTGGCTTATCAGTTTAATTTTTTCCTTATGTATTATTGCCATCGACATGATTGTCTGCTTTGTGCCTTACCAGGACAATGGGTAATGTTGTGAATTTAGAATACACTTTCAAGCCTATTTAAACATTTGCGCCATGTAAAAACCTTATGGCGTTATAGTCGGTTTGCAGAACAGGTTTCTAGCACTCAAGGTGTAAATATACATGTACTTCTACTCGTAACTGATTAGAAAATGAATGAGTCTACATCTTTAGTTGTAAGATCTTTGGCATCTGGAGTCCTGTAACACAGACTGATGGCGTTTTGCCCGGATATAATCAGAACAGGGTCTTACATAATAGAACACATCCGCTTTAGGCATTTGGGCTTTAACTATTATTTAGCCCCTCCACAGTTTCAATTTGTCTGTCTGTTATTGAATATGATTGAAGCTCTAACAGACTTTCTAGGGATCTATGATTCCCCAACACGCCCTGTCTGGCAAAGCAGACAACAGAAAACGGTAAATTAAGATCTATGGCTAAATTTGTGGTAGGCACATTCATCAGAGGCGTCGACTGCTTTTGCTACTATTTTTACCATAACACATTTTGGTAACTAAAATTTGATTATTATAACTCGTTTTGGTTACTATGAATTGATTAAATTAGTATTACCTATACGTAATAAGATATGTTTACTATTCCACAAAATAGTTTTATACTTAAGTCAACATTTAAAAAAAATATCTCTGTCGATAAGTTTTAAATATAGAAATGATATATTTTAACATTGTCATCCTTATGCCACTAGATTATATGTCCGTCAATATCACATAATTAGCATGGATGTCAAAAATCGTGAATTTAGCATTTTCACTTGTTGTCAACAATTGCTTTGTGTAATTGGTCCCTTGATCCCACTGATGTAAGACGGCTAATATTAGCCAGTTACACTTATTTTATGGCGTTACTTCTATATATTTTGGCATTAGGTATTTCATAGAAAAGCAAGTTATCAGAGTTCCCAAAACACGACCTCACAGGGCGATTTAACAAAGTAGATTTGAGATTTTGGACATCTGTATTTGTTATGTTATAGATCGATGTAAATTATTACGAATGGCAGGGCGATAATACTATCCTAGTTTCTAAACTCAAACCTAATAAAATTAGGTAAACTTAACATTTTGGCTGGATATAAAAAAACTGCTCAGCGTCATCGATCTCAAAACTATATTACTACTAGTATTAGTGAACTGTTTTAGCATACAGACAACAATTCCATGTCATTTTTGGTCAGCTATAATGGGCGTGTATGCGTGCATCAAAGGATCAAACAATTCTGGATGTGATAAACAGGAGATATAGCTCAGTGTATTAGCACTTGTATCATTTATAGTTGACGACAATGACCAAAAAGAATACATCACTGAAGCTATATTAAAGTGGCATACGCCCTCAAAATATGGTATTTTTGCTGTTAAAACAGAATCAAATGAGTTATACTTATTTTT
>JAVFBY010024796.1:0-13373 GCA_034781015.1 Tonicella lineata
CGGTCCCTCGACAACAAATAGCAACAACCCCCATTTTGCAGACCATTTAACAATCAACAACTGTCCAAAAACTGCACGTTATTTCTTAATTCCATACAACTTTACGTAAAGTTAATACAAATTAAAATTGCAAAGTATGACGTCATATGCCACATGGTTACGCTGTCCTTTTGAATTTTATAGAAAGATATTTTTTAATTTTTGAAACCGTTTTTTCTGAACTCTACCAGATATAATGTTGTAATTTTTCAAGCTAAAACTACATTATTGAACAAGGTCGGTAATTCAATTAAAGGACTGAGGTTTAATGGATTGCTGGGAGCCCATATCACTGGAATATTGATTGATCAATTTGAATTTTTATTGTTTTTAACCCTCTCACAACACTTGCCATTCTCTCGTTGTTCACTTTTGGCTGTTTAAACCAGAAAGTTCACTTTGTGCCATAAAGAAATTAATGCCACACCATAATATTTGGTGTTAGATAATAAAACTTATCATTTCCAAATGTGTTTTAACATTAAGACATTATAGTATTAAAATTTAGTAATCAACATTAGTTTTGGTTGAGCAGTGAACCAATATACCTTGTTCGTGAGTGTCAGTCTCTGTAGTCAGAGGTACTGGGCCAGTGGTATATCCTGCAGTCCTCACTTCCTCTGAAACTTTTTTTAATAAAATGTAAAAAAAAATAATTAAATTTTGTTGTTGGTCTGTTTTGTCAAATTTGACACCCTTCATACCTTTTTATCACTCATAAAATGATGTGCAAGTTGATAGGCGATGGAAACCACCCTTGACAAAACTTGAGCAAAATTAATTATAACTTATTCATTATTTGTAATAAGAAGTTTGAATTAGTTTCTTTAATAGCATAAAGTTTGAATACTTATCATTTAATCTAACTAATTAATTGTTCTTTTTCTGAAGGTTTATTCAAAGGGATACAGCAAGACACTGAACTTCTAAAATAAAAACAAAATGATTTTGATATCCTGTGCATGTCCTAAACACACACTTTCAAAGCTGTAATATTTTTAAATAAAAAAATCTTGCTTGTAATGGATTACTATATTTACCATAGGTTGTTGTTGTTTTTGATGACACTGGAGTGGATCTAAGCTCAGACTCTGTAGTTGTTATAGCAGTTGTTACTTGAGGCTCTGTAATGGACAGAATAGAGTTTCATTGCAATTTTATGCAGCTTAAAAGGTAATAAGAATTATTTAGAGATCCTCCGTTGAAAAGCTTGGGCCTACATGTGTAGGTATAACACGTCACAGGTAGGCTATGTAATGCAACACCAATTTTATTTGTGTTTTACCAGCTGGTTATCCCTTTAAAAATCTAAAAACAAATTAAATAGGAAATTAATTGCCCATTTTTTTAGTCCAATCCTGGTTTTTTCTACCCTTTCATTTCTGTGCAAGCCCCTTAAACATGTTAAAAGATCTATTAAAGACAAAAATGAATAATTTAATTTCTATATAGCTGAAGAGTTTGAATTGTTATTCCAGTAAACCACAAATAAAATTAGTGTGGCTTAACTTAGTTTTATAGAATAAACTAGAGAGTTCTAAGGAGCACAGGCATAGCCTCTGGGTATCTGTGATAGACAGACAGGCAGGCATATGGATGGGCAAACAGATAGCTTCATCTACTATTTTGGGGGAAAATAGGAAATTGTAATGTGCAAGTTAGGGAATTTATGTGCCGGATGGCCAGATTTTACAGACAGATTACATGTTCATGCCAATTCACTGAAGTGTCAACTAAAGCAAAATTTATGTTATTTTTCACTTTATATTCATTCTTTTTTTTTGTGCTGTCGTTTTTGCTTCCTTTTTCTGTGTCGTCTTATGTTGCCAGTGACGTGAACGGCCGTTTCCACCACCCATTGGGCTGGCACGCCGTCATATAGGTGAAATACCCCTGAGCACAGCATTAAACACCAATCAATCAATCAACCATTAGTAAGCTAATAATAAACATCTTTCTCGAGGAAGCCTTTTTATTTAGTAAATATGTTCGTTATAAATAACCCTTGATTCCACATTTAATTCAAGCTGTCTGAGTGACCCTATTTCTCCCTAGAGTGTGCTTCTTCATCAATTCGTTTTGGCATAAGCTTCAATGCTGCTGATGTGTGCCAAGGGCTTGCTTTATACTTCGGGTTAATACATTTCTGTTCATAGCCATCGAACCATTGCACTTACAAAACCAGTTACTTAAACTTTGTCTAGTAAGACCATCTTTTTTTTTTGCATTGTCTTATTCAGTCAAATTTATATTGTGTTGTTTAAATATCCAAAACTTATTCCTTTTAATTTTTCTTTCTAGTTGTATCAGTTGATTTCAAGTAATCAGCTGAACCAAACCAACTTGATCATTAGTAAGGCTGTAATAACATAGGATCTCGGTACAAACAAAGGCTTAGGTAGAGGGGTGTCCACCCGTCCACTGGACACCCTGAATGGAACAATTGTCACATTTGGACAGCCTGTTTAAAGCAACTTTAACATGCAAGAGATAGGGAATTGTAAAAATTGGACACCCAGTTCCTTAAAAAGTGAAACACACCCTACTTTTAATTTCTGGCTAAGCCCCTGGGTACAAAGAAGATTTTCTCTGAAAGATGGTAACGTATATGCAGTACAGAAAAACATACGAAGTCTGTGTTTTTTTTATATTACTTGTCAGTATTATCAAAGCTCTCCATACTCAAGACTATAAAAGAGATTTTTTCCTGAAATTTCATTTCCAATCCCAATATATAGTAGTTCCAGAGTAGACACATAAAACAAACAAAGAAATTAACAAAAAGAAATGAGCGAGCGAGCCAAAAGACAAACAAACTTGGTTATAAAGCTTACCAGATGTTGGGAAAACAGGCATTGTGGCGTTTCTGTGATCAAGGGTAAAACCACTTCCTGTACATCAATTACAAAACAATTAAACTATCAGTTATGACTATGAAAGAGAAGCTTTACATAACAAAATACATTAACAACTCTGAAAACTAGGAATCAAACTAATTTGTTTGTTAGATTTAATAGTTTTTAACATCATACTCAAAGGTATTTCACTTATATGAGGACAGATTCTCCACTTTTTATTTTGGACTACTTTTTATGACAGGCAAAGCGAGAGTAAACCTCAGAAAAAAAGGCACCTTCTGTGATCGCCTCATATACATATACGCAGGTCCATAAATATATAAATAAATAGGAATCATACAAAATATTTTTTTGTTAACAATTTGATTTTTCTGTTATAAAAGTTACTTATCCTCTCTTTGAAAGTAGGCTTGAAAATGTTATAAAAAATTTATTTCCAGACAAATTAAATAAGGCATAAAGACAATGTATCACTATGGTTTTGGCAACAGAGAAAATACGAATTTCTAGAAGTTTATAGGCCTACTACAAGTATGCACCACCCATTTAGAAATGTCCATGGCATTGAAGACCAGCAAATTATGGTAATGTAACATATTTAAGAGAGTCTCATATTTAGGAGAGTCTCATATTTAGGAGACTCGCCAAAGTCTGTGAAAAAAGTGCTATTTTAAAATCTTCTTCATCGCTATTCCTCTTATTTGTTTTACCAGAAATAGTGGCCCAATAAAGATTTTGGCAAAAGTTATTTGACAAAAATGTGTTATTTATTAAAACAGTAAGTTGCCAAATAAATGTTAATTACAACAGTGTTATTGAGGAATTTTATAGTTTGGCTTTCAAGAATTACCGAACATCAAAAACAGAAACTTTCATCTTAATTTTAAAAGAAATATGCCCCCCTGATTTTTTTTGTGTACTACATGTATGTCACATCATACACTATAACAGGATGCTCAGTTCCCAATGCCATAAAGCCTATATCAAAGTAGGTGTTGCATAGTTCTAGTTAATAGATTTCTGCTATTTCATAATACCTGTAGTGGTTGTTGCGGGAACAGATTCTGTCGTGATTGTCTGTGTCGTTTCTGTTTAACAAAATAAACGTAATAGATTTATTTATTCATCTTATTGTTTTTTGGTTTTTTTAATGCCGAGCACTTGTATGACAAATTTGTGAGAACTCAAGCAAATAAACGCAACAAAAGACAATATTCCAAAACATCCTCAGGAATTTAAAGGGTCATCAGTTTTCTGTCATGGCTCTTTTTTTTTAACTTTTAGTCACTAGAGATTTGTGTTTGCTACATTTGCTTCCTGCAGCCCTTCCCTGAAAATGATTTATCTTTTTTTTGTTGAATAATTTCAGAACACTTCCAGATAGTACTCAATCGCTTGACTAGGCAAGTGCTCAAAATATGATCCCAAAGCATTGTCGTCCTAAGCAGGCGTTCCAGAATACTTGGTCTCCTTGACAAGCCTTAGGTTTGTACTATCCACTGGTGAATCGTTTCACACCTCTATCACAGAAGGGTGGTAGCAATCCCGGGGGAGAAACATCACTTTTAGTGGTAAAATAATATGTCATTTTAGTCAACAGAAATCAAGATATAAGATTACATAAGCCATTCATTTGCAAAAGCCATTTAAATACAATGGAATTGCAAATGAACAAAATTAAAGGCTTGCTGGGAGCCAAAAATTTGCCATTTTACCTTTTTAGTTTATGGATAATGGACCAATAGTGTGAAGGGCCTGCATTATGTAAAACGAAGGAATCTTATAAAAACTAACCAACCTATAACGTCAGCAGTCACTGATACACTATTCTTATATATGTAATACCATATTAAAATAGGTTTGTTTATTTGTTATTTAGACAAACTATAGCAAATCATCTTCCTTGTTTCTCATTAGGTTTGAGAGCACCGGGACATAAGGAAGCTCCTGCCAACCTCCCAAATATTGAAAAGGTAAGAAAACCCCAAATAATGTTAATGTTGTACTTCTTGATACTCTTTGCTGGGTTGTTTACAATTGTATTGACTTTAAACCAGACGTAAGGTCTTGCTGGACCCCTTTGGCCCAAAATGGACAAATTTTCTCCTTAAAATAAAACTCTAGTGTTCAAACTTTATACTGGCAAAAAATTATATCAAATTTCTCATTAGAAATAGTTCAATTTAAGATTGCAATTTAGTTTTTCTTTGAGTATATTGTGACTGTTGATCAGGTGTTGGGATTATCTGGCATTAAGGCTACACACTGACCAAACTCATTAGCCGTTTCAATTATTCTTAAATGTTTAATTGGCCTTTTCAGGCTTTTCATATTTTTGCCACATTCCATATTTTGAAAACCTTTTTCTTGAAAACCCCTTGTCATAGAAACATCAAATTTGTTGCATTGTAAAGAGCACATCATGCGCTAAAAAACAGTGCCTCAGATTTTATAAGTTTGTCCTACTTTTTTAAAATAGGCTTTGAGAGAAAGCTTAACTAAGGTTGTGTAGGCAAAAACCTCTACTGAAATTGTTCTATGCAAAATTTTAAAAAGATGAGGCACAATTTTTAGTTCAAGGTTTATTCTAATACATAAACTAATTTATTTGGTGATATAGATATTGGACTCTAACTGTGCATTTTTCTCTGTCAAGGTTTATTTAATTTGGAATAAATTTAGTAATAATAACTCAATCTTAAAAACATGTACATAATCATATTTATAATTCTGGGAATCTAAGCTTTTCAAAAATAGAAATGTATATATGCTTCTGATTGATATTCATTGTCATAATAAGCTTTGAAAAAACATTTTACTCAAAATCAACATAAGAGTCCAAGCAAGACCTTAAAGGAACTCTGCCACAAAGAAACTGAAACCGGTTCAGACACAACTAGAGTTGTAACATCAGCATTTTGTGTGACATCAGACTCAGTAGTGACTATCTTTTTGTAGTATTATGTCATTGTGTGATCTACGTATGTAGGCGCTTCAGCCAAGTCAGTTCAAAACAGGCACTCCATATTCAATGGAATATAAATGTTGCAAGAAATAAGCTTAAAGCCACATACATGTGAAGTGTATAATGTTAAACCAGCTTAAATTCACTGGATTTGCATTCACACTGTTAACGTCAAATTGGGTCCTTGGGCAAGGCATCTTAGCTAGTTTAAATGTAAACACGTGTGTATATAGTGTCAAGCATAGATAACTTACAAGGGCCTAAATTATTTATTTAGTTTAATAAAATCCTTAAAATTTGGATAGTAAAAGCTTGATTTGACAAATCCTTATAGTTATGTTAATAACCAATTTGACTTTTTTTTTTAGGACTTTGCCCTCCCCCCACACACGCACAGAACAAAGAGGCAAAGAAGGCTAATGGTTCAATAAGTTTAGTTAGGGGTCAGCTTACCATCGGTGAGGTGTGTAGTAACACCTGTGGTTACTCTAGTAGTTTGACCTTCAGTGGTTACAAAGCCATCTGCAGTTGTATAAGAGTTGTCCTTAACACCAGATTTTGTTGTTGCACTTGTAGCAATGGTTGTACGTTCTGCAGATGTTGTTTCCACAAAAAGAGTTGGCGTAGTAGCAATCTCAGATTGTGTTGTGACATCAGATTTAGTTGTGCCTGCAGGTTCAGATACAACTGGAGTTGTGGTGTCAACTTTAATTTCAACTGGAGTTGTCGTGTCCAGTTCTGTTATGGCTGGAGTTGTTGTGTCAAGTTCTGTTACAACTGGAGTTGTCCTGTCAAGTTCTGTTACAACTGGAGTTGTCGTGTCAAGTTCAGTTACAACTGGAGTTGTGACATCAGGTTCAGATACAACTGGAGTTGTGGCCTTGGGCTCAGTTACAGCTACAGTTGTGACTTTAGTTGTTTCTGTGGTCTCAGATTGCGTTGTAAACCCAGATTGAGTTGTGATCTCGAGTTCATAACAGCAGAACACTTCCAAATCAAGCTCATAATTACTTACTGGGGTTTGGACATCAGTTACTCTGGGTTCTAACAATGTTATCTTCAGTTCAGAAGCAGTGAAATCCTTTTCAAGCTGAATAACTCCATCAACAGGTACTTTGTAAACTTGTTTGCCAATAAACTCTTCAGATGGGTTGTCTCTCTTCTCAATAGACACACGTCCTACAGTTCCAGTCAAAACAACTTTGCCAACAGTCACAGGTCCTTCACTATTAGGGTTAACATCTAACTGAATGTAAGGAGTTCCATCAACTGGAATTAAGGCAGATTTTCCTTCTGGACGCAGGTCAGTATCGATACTTCCAGGCACAAGACTTGATACAAAGATGGATTCATCTGGGATTTTCATTGGGTCACTCATTCCATCTGTCACCTCACAGTATTCTTCTGTTGTCTGTTTAATAGTTGTGACATCAGGTTCAGTTACAACTGGAGTTGTTACATCAGTATTTTGTGTGACATCAGACTCAGTAGTGATGATCTTTGTAGTCTCATGTGGGGTTTGACCTTCTGTGGTTGCGAAGACATTTGGAGTTGTATAAGAGTCATCCTTAACGCCAGAATCTGTTGTTGCAGGTTCAGTTACAAGTAGAGTTGTGGTGTCAAGTTCAGTTACAATTGGAGTTGTGACGTCAGGTTTAGTTACAATTGGAGTTGTGGCCTCTGGTTCAGTTACAACTTGAGTTGTGTCAAGTCCGGTTACAACTGAAGTTGTTGTGTCATGTTCCGCTACAACTGGAGTTGTGGTGTCAAGTTCAGTTACAACCGGAGTTGTGGTGTCAACTTCAGTTACAACTGGAGTTGTTGTGTCAAGTTCTGTTACAACTGGAGTTGTGACATCAGGTTCAGATACAACTGGAGTAGTGGCCTTGGGCTCAGTTATAGCTACAGTTGTGACTTTAGATGTTTCTGTGATCTCAGCTTGTGTTGTGAACCCAGATTGAGTTGTGATCTCGAGTTCATAACAGCAGAACACTTCCAAATCAAGCTCGTAATTATTTACTGGGGTTTGGACATCAGTTACTCTGGGTTCTAACAATGTTATCTTCAGTTCAGAGGCAGTGAAACCCTTTTCAAGCTGAATTACTCCATCAACAGGTACTTCATAAACTTGTTTGCCAACAAACTCTTCAGATGGGTTGTCTCTCTTCTCAATAGACACACGACCTACAGTTCCAGTCAAAACAACTTTGCCAACAGTCACAGGTCCTTCACTATTAGGATTAACACCTAACTGAATGTAAGGAGTTCCATCAACTGGAATCAAAGCAGATTTTCCTCCTGGACGCAGGTCAGTTTCAAAACTTCCAGGCACAAGACTTGATACAGAGATGGATTCATCTGGGATTTTCATTGGGTTACTCATTCCATCTGTCACCTCACAGTATTCTTCTGTTGTCTGTTTAATAGTTGTGACATCAGGTTCAGATACAACTGGAGTTGTTACATCAGTATTTTGCGTGACATCAGACTCAGTAGTGATGATCTTTGTAGTCTCATGTGGGATTTGACCTTCTGTGGTTACAAAGACATTTGGAGTTGTATAAGAGTTATCCTTAACACCAGATTTTGTTGTTGTACTTGTAGCAATGGTTGTAGATTGAGTAAGAGTAGTTGTAAAGTCAGGCTCAGATACAGAAGGAGTTGTTGTCTCAGACTCAGCTGTGGTTTCATATATGGTTGTAGTCCCCTCATCTATGATAAATCAAAATGAAAACCTGATTTTAGGAGGGTAATTAACAGAAAAGAAAACAAAAAAGATTGTCATCATGCATTCTAATTTATTGTGACATATATATATAGTGACAAGCTATTTGAAGCCTTTAATTTGGATTAATTTCAGGTCACTACATTGTCAGCCTCTATAGCTCAGTTGGTTGTTTTCACCTTGCTTACCAAAGTTCCTTGGTTCGATCCATGATGAATGTCTCCAAATGTGTGTGGTTTTAGTTTAAAGACACAAACTATGAAAGTGAAGATTTTCAGTGATTAGATGATTTTGGCCTTAGTTGAGGTTATAAAGACACAACTATGACTGAGAAGAACTTCAGTTATTATATGTGTGTAGCCTTGGACGAGGTTATAAAGACACAACTAGACTGTGGCGAGCTTTAGTTATTAACTGTTTGTGGCTTTAATGGAGGTTATAAAGACACAATTATAACTGTGAAGAACTTCAGTTATTAGACGTTTGTGGCCTTGAACAATTATGACGTTGAAGAGCTTCATTTATTAAATTTACAAATACACTATTATTACACACTTGAATGTGAAGAGCTTCAATTATATGAAGTTTTCTGGCTTTCAAGGAGCTTATAAAGACAGATTTATATGCCTGTGGAGAGTTTCACTTATTTGATGTCTCTCAGTGTAAGTGGGCTGATTCTATCTCATGAAGGGCAAACTGGCATGATAGCGCTACAATCAACCAATGTCACAGTGGAGTGCCCTGTCTGCAGTGAAGAAAAGCCATTAAGAAATCTTTCCACTACAATACATTAAGCTGAAAAAATGTAAAGCCTTGCTGAATTTTTCTGTGACGACGCGTTCCCATGCATACATCAGATTTATCAGAAACTGCATAAGATAAGTTTCAAAATTAATTACAATCAATAGTTACCTTCTTCCCCACATCCTAAAAGATCTAGGTTGATAAGTGGAAGGTCACTGGACCCTTGGCGAGGTATGAAATCAATCTTTACCATTTTGGCTTCTAAAGCATCTGGGAAGAGGTATTGCTCATAACCAGCAGTGTGGAGCAGATAATATCTCTGTAAAAGATGACAATAAAATGCAAATGTATCTTTTCTCAAAGAACACTAGGGCTCAGTATAAGGGAAACAAGATATGATTTCTTCCAATAAGGGCTCATAAATGTTGCAAAGGGATGCATTTTAAATTTGTTAAAGATGCTTTTGCAAAAAAAAATCCATATAAAGTGCCAGAGTATAAACCAACAGAGAATCTATCTTATTCCCCCCTTGTTCTCAAAGATCTTGGAGTAGGCAAATCTGGAAGGAATAAAGTGTAGTAAAGGTTGTCTCCCTTAAATAAATGGTAGTGTCATTTTATAATGGTTGAACTAACTTGACAAAGCCCAGAAGAAACAATTCAGATTCCTGCAAGTCACTCCCAGTTTTATCTGAAGGAGACAACTTGTGACTCATTTAAGTCACTCCCAGTTTTATTCATCATCAGAAGACATGGTATCTCTAGATGTTATACACACAAACCACAAACACAAACGTTTTAACTCTTGACTTGACTCACAGTTTTAGGATAAAAAGGTTTTCCACCTTAGCCAAATTTCGAAAACCAAACTTAAAACATTTTTAGGGCATAACTTTATTTGTTTATTTGATTGTAGTTTTACGCCATACTTATCACACTCATATGACTGTTTCCCAGCTCAATCGGTGAAGGAAATCACCCTTGACGTCACTGGCAGAATTCTCTGGAGAATTGACTAAGGATCAACAGAATGCAAAATAGGATGCCCCAGATTCTTATTATAAAACAACATAACAAAGAGGTTCTAGCAAACCAACCCTTAGACCCCCAAATCCTTAATGTTAAATTATCAATATCTACAGGGGATAAACTTACTCTTATGGCTCCAAACTCTGAGACTGTGTGCCAGTTAACATCATCCTCTGTGTACTCAACAGTGAATGACTGGACAAACTCGGACCGGATAGAAAGTCCTCCGATTGACTGAGAGACAGGCAGTGAGAGAAGAACGTATGGTGTAGCGTCAAGGCTAGATGGCTGCCAGCCTCTGCCCTCCTTAGTGATTTGAGAGCCATCATTCAGGGTATTAGAGGACGAAGATACAATGACAAAATCTGCAACGTCTTCAGCAGTCTTCAATAGTTCAACAGAGCAACCTAGTAATACATAGATACATGTATACAACCTTTATTTAAGAATCTTGATTTGTTTATATTTATTGACTGATTTCTTTTTTTTATTAAAATTAATACATACTTACATGTATATATTTTTATAAATGCAGAGAAAGAAAATGTAACATGCCTCCACCGCATACTTATATAGGTACAACACCCCTTTTCATGGATGTTTAAAGTACGATAACAAATGGTAAGAACTAACGATAATAAAATAAATAGCATACAAAGTAATTATTAAAACTAGAACTTTTCCGAGATAATGAAAATTGAAAACAAACAAATGGACAATCGAATAACTTTATAGCCCTGACTACTTTTAAGCAAGTTCATCTTTACTAGGGGAACTTCTATACTCATTCTATGATATGACTGGATGCCATATAAAAGCCTGTTTTGGTAGAATGCAATACAATCTGTCGTCTTGATATAAGGAAGCTATGTTCCGAGTTTCAACTTAAACGGTGGAATCATCTTAAACCAGTTCACAGCATTATATGAGAATATCGACTAAACACTGTAATGGCGGCCATTCGGTTGCCATGAATTTGATGGAATGTAATCCAATCAGCCCTCCTGACATGAGGATAGTTACATTGCAAGTTTGAAGTTAATCAGTCAATTTGTTTTAGAAACAACAAATAGTTTTGTTCTGCAACACTGGACTTAATCTATTCTGCTCTGGCAGTATCTCTGTCATTAAATTGCTTTGTCGTTAAAACTTGTAAAGTATGTGCTTCGCTGTCTCTGGTCATAACATTTAATAGAGGACTAAAATAAGCCTTATTTCAACATAAAATGTGAACGATGGAATATCTTTTTTAAAATTTCAATATGTCCAAAATATAAGTTTGTCATGAGGTTTATATATCACATTTATACATGGGTTTATACAGTAGTGCTACATTTACAAGTCACAGTAACAACTTTCTCACCAGTACAATCATGTGCAGGTCGAACACAGGCGTTGTTGTTGTTCTTTTCGTATCCAATAGGACAGTTATAATCATGACAGCAGGCTGGAGTAAGTAGACAACTCTCTCTAGAGCAATCGTCCATACATTCACATTGACGGCTCTGGAAACACGCTTTAAAGTGAAAGAAAAATATCTTTAACAAACATATCAGGGCTCGAAATTAACATAGGCCCACTGAATTTGCTGTAGGGCCAGTGAAAAGTCAAGCTCACTGGCCCACTGGGCCAGTACAAAAATGTAAAAAAAAAAATCTGTTATACTATTTTATATGGGATCACGTATTAGAACATGTATACATGTAGTATTCTTCTAATAGAACCTACAAATTATAATTTTTTTGCTTGGAAGAAGAAAAAAGAGCGACCAAAAAATTTGCGGGCCAGTATCCATTCTGCGGGCCAGTTACTTTTATGATGAACTGGCCCTGCTGGCCAGTGGAAAAATCTTGTTTATTTCGAAACCCTGGACCCCCTGCGACTTTGTTAGTTGAGGATGTGGTCAATGTTTTTTTTTGTCTTTAATTAGTTTGTTGCCAGTGAGGACCACGTTGAGGTGCTTTCCTCTGCATATTGTGCTGCCACGCTGTCATATGAGAGAAATAACCTGAAGAACTTAGTAAAACCCCAATAAAACAAACAAATCATTTAGCCTTCTACTAAGTGTACAAATAAGAGTCATTGTTTTTGTCTGCTGTCTACTTCTGGGTCTAACAATGGCATTTCTAACCTTTGTTTGAACTTGCCTGTGACTGTCACATTTCTGTTTTTCATTGTAACCTTAGCTGGAAAGATGTGGCTATACAGATACACCTGCTGACCAGATGATAATGGCCGTCAGACGAGAGCTACTTTGTTTTGATGTTTTCATTTTTTCTTTACCACAATACTACTGCATGCGATTCTTAAATCGGTTCCGCTATTGAGGAACAATAATTGTTCTAACAGGTTTTTAAAGTTAAGCTATTTTGATGTTTTCACCAGTGTTGCCTTAAACACAATACTACTCGATGCCATTCGCAAATCAGGTCCACTTTTGAAGAATAATAATTGTCCTAACTGGTTTTATAAATACATGAGGTTAACTTGTAGTTTTTTCTTTTCTGTGCTCTCCTTTGGTTACAATGAATCTGATCAAAAGCATCCCTGTGGGATAATTGCTAGGGGTGACTATTGCCTCTTACATATATTTGACTATTGTGATAGTATTGCGATATCATACCGGTAGTCCAATCTCCATAACAATATTGCCATACTATTGCAATACTTGTCACTAGTGCGATACTATTGCAATAGTGGTATGGATAGGATTTTGTTAAAATTAAGCAGAAAATATGAATTTTGAAGAGTCAAAATCTGCATTATTGCAATAGTCCATCAGTTATAAGGCCTGTAATTTGGCAAAACCTTGAAGCACAGTTAATTAATAGCATTTTCTAACTTTGTAAAGGTTATCTATGGTCTTAACTCTTAAAGGCACACTAACCTGTATTCGTGTTTAACGTTATATAACTATTTTTAAAATGAAAATCAGCAAGTTTCTGTATTTTTCCCAGCTAGAGAAAGTTATGAACTTTCCATTTTTCCCAAAAAGTAAAAGTTATTATTTCCTA
>JAVFBY010024907.1:0-13373 GCA_034781015.1 Tonicella lineata
AAAAATAAGTATAACTCATTTGATTCTGTTTTAACAGCAAAAATACCATATTTTGAGGGCGTATGCCACTTAAAGCTACTCACAACTAAACATAGGAAGTCAATTACTAAACATAGGAATGTTACAATTGCCCCGTGATAGAGGCAATTGTACCAGGGGGAGGGACAATTGTACCACATAAATTTATATAAACCAAAACATATTTTCTTGAACAGACTTTATGGGCGTCATTACGGGCGTTACGGGCGTCACTGCGGGCGTTACGGGCGCCATTACGGGCGTTACGTTCGTCACTGCGGGCGTTGCAGGCGTCATGGCGGGCGTTGCGGGCGTCACTGCGGGCGTCATGGCGGGCGGTTGGCCTCATTACGGGCGTTGCGGGCGTCACTGCGGGCGTCACTGCGGGCGTCACTGCGGGCGTTATGGGCGTCACTGCGGTCGTTACTGGCGGCTTAACGGGCGTTGCGGGCGTCATTATGGGCTTTGCGGGCGTCATAACGGACGGCGGGCTTCAAAATGGGCGGCGGGCGTTGGGTCATTGGAAAATTTTTCATTGGAAAATTTAAACGGTGACCTTTCTTAAACCCCACTCTACTGGACGTCATTGAACACTGTTTGCTATAGTATGTCCTCGGATCTAGATTTTCTAGATTTACAGTTGGCCCTGTATATCGAAATTGGTCCAAATCGGAGCTTATCTTAATTTCAAGGTCGTCAAGGTCAAGGTTACCACGTGGCCGTTTACTACTGTATAAGGCACCGCGCACTATTATTTATGTAATACGGGTGAGGTGCCGTGAGGCGCTTACTACTGTATAAGTTATGTGTGCGCCCGTGCACTATTATTTATATAACACGGTGTGAGGCGCCGTGAGGGGAGCGCGGGTACGTGCGGGTGATATACTATAATACGTTGATGAGCCCGATGAGCTATAGCTTTAACCTACGTGAGCTGAGGAGCGTGAGGAGCAAATACTATAATACGAGGTGAGCCCGTGAGCCCGAGGAGCTATACCTACAACGGATCCGCTTTGAGGAGCCATCTGCCATAACCTGGGCGTATTACATATAACGCGTGTGACTCGAAATGCTCCATCTATACTACTTACCGATAGCTCACACCGGTACATTGTAACGTATCTGCTCGACAAGATACGGCGAGTCCACTTTTGAATTGACACATTAATATATTAAATTGAAGTCGGCAAACTGTCTTCGTGCAGTTAAAGTGGGTAGAGCAAAAAAATAACAGTGTTCCTCATAAGAGTGCGAGGAGTAAATGCGTTTTGTTTTGAAGCATAAGAATTTTATAATTTTTAAAAAAACTTTTCTACATTTTCTGTCAAATATTTTTGACAGAAAATGCCTAAAATGCATAAAAACACATTGTTTTCATAACAGAAAGTTTAACCTGGTATCTACAGAAATTATACTTTCAGACAAAAAATAAAATGAACCCAAAAATTTACTTTCCTAGTCAAACTATCGTTTTTCGGCTGTAAATTCCATACTTCTGACTGTTAGCTCACCATACTTGGTGAACTCATGGGGATATGATGTACACATGCTCTGTGGATACCTTAAGTTTTTGAAACGTTTCTACTAGAGATGAACTCATTTGTTACATCTGCCCCTTGTTACAACTGTCTCCGGTCTCCCGTAAGTTATATATGAGTAACAGTTTTGTCTTCCCTTTGAGTCTCTGACCAACCTCATTCTCAAGAACGAAACGAACCTTTTTAGAATGGGTCTAAGCCAGGCAAATTCTGCGCGACATGGAACTGTCCAAATATATTCTCTGTTTCATTATTTAAATAATAACAATCTATTTTGTTTATTTCAGGTTTGCGTGGCATTGAGAAGTCGTATGGATGTTTTGGTGTTGACGGCCTGAAGGCTACAGTGAACCAGCTCGACTGTAATGAGGGAGAGAGGGTCTGCATCTTGGATGTTGTGTACGGCGTGAAGGATTCACAGAATATAAGTTGCCCACACGCCGTGGCTTATGAAATCCCTTCACAGTGTTGCACACCAGAGCCTTACGATTGTATCATGCAGGCCAACGACAGGAAGAAAAATGACTTAATATTAGAGTGCAATTATTTATCCTTAACGAACTGTCTTCTTAAGGTAGACCGTCTCGATGTACGAGATGTCTGTGTTGTGAGAAATGGAATTACCACATCGTCATTCAGAGCCATCAAATACGCCTGCGCACCAAGTGAGTGTTGTAAACATTTATAAATATATATTTTTATAAATACAGTGAAAGAAAATGTGACATGCCTCCACCGGGGATCGAGTCCGAGACCTTTGGCTTACCGACTGAGCTATAGAGGACGTAGTGCTAAAATGGCACTCTATAATAGTTTTTTTTAACAATTCTGACATGTATCGGACTATAGAGTGCTAAAGAGTAACTCATCCAATATCGTCACCTCAAAACCTGTGCGCATATTTCACTCGATTTTTAATAAATCATTCAACTGCCAACAAAGTAAACACTTACCCTTGATTCAGAAGTATATCCCATCCATCTTGAGACCACAAACGCTTATCAAAAATGAGTCCAATATTCAACTAAAAAAATCCCGATGTTAATGTTCACATCCCTATACACATAATGCTGGAATGTTAAAGTGACGATATTGGTCGAGTTAATTATCAGAATTGTTAAAAAACGATTATAGAGTGCAATTTTAGCACTATAGAGGACGTCGATAAAGCGATGATCGAAGTTCACCCAAGTAAGGGCTGTATCTCTTTCTCTACATTAGACACTGACACAGAGACGCTGACGCAGCATAATTATGTAAGGCCCTAGGTTCGACCCCCGGTGAAGGCATGTCAGATTTTTTTTCCCTGCATAAATTTATAACAATAGGCTATATACAAAAATATATACAGATACATTTTTTAATTCGATTGTTTACAGATGGCAAACTACTATTTGAGAATAATGGCATCCGGATAGTCTTTTCTTGTTTTATAATGTGTAAAACCAGACCTAAATAGCTCTCCACCTGTTATGTCATCTGGGCACACTTCCACAAAGCCTCCTTAAGCTAAGGGACCTTAATAACCATGGCGACCAGTACTAAAGGCATGTGTTGTAATGACAGTTAAGGTCTCCTTAGCTTAAGAAGGCTTTGTGAAAGTGCGCCCTGGGGGACAACGCATCTAAATTGGGTTCAATGACGTCAGGTAGTCTGTGATTCAAGGAATGTTAATACTTGTCCAATACAAATTCAGATTATAAGAGGCTGCGATAAACAAAGCAATTTGTTTCACACAATGTTCGAAAATCCAAGTCAAATGTGACAAAGGATCGAGACAACTGTTTTGGAAACCCACCCGAAGAGTATCGATACAATCGTTTGAAAAGCTTTTATGTGATTGTTCAACTATCCAATCCAATCGACACCATTCTATAATAATCCCTAGATCTAAATGCGACTTAACACATGAGAAAGTATTTTGGTATGTTTGTAATCAGATAAAAGTACAAGAAGAGGTGTTTACAGCTCGTTCCGTGTAAACAGTAAAAAGTATGAAGCTAGCCATTATTTAACCAGCATGGACACCATCGTGACTGCATGGTCAGCTGACTTATCGTATCATGACTCATTACGCAAATAAGGGATGATTTTGTTCTACGGCGAAATTTGAATGTAATCATCTACTGAAGCATAGTGTGTAAAATCTTTGTCAAGCGTTGTGCCGTGTGATTCCTGACCCTCTCGCGTTAAATTATGACCCACCACGAGCTGCTGGCTACAACTAATGCAATTTTAGGCCTATATTAACCTTTATATTTTCCGCGGCAGTCATAGATGTACATCTTTAGCATGATTTACCAATGGTTCCAAGTTCTCCGTTGTTCCTCTCTTTCTCGTTAGAGGGCACTTTTTCAACAGGGTTCATACTTCTGCTTGACTTAAAAGAGAAAACCAAAAACTCTAGAATCTTAAAAGAAAAACCATATCAAGTAATATCACAATGGTGTTCTAAACGTAAATTTAAAAAATTTCTTCATAATCTGTCATGTAACATGTACATGTATGGTGGAATTTTATAATATAACAACTTTTAAAAAATAAAATTCAAATTTGTTAAATTTCTTTTTTTAGATTCGCTTGTAGAACCTGGTGAAAACCCCTGCTCAGCATTACCTTCGGTTGATGATCCCATATGGAATTCTATAGCGATGAAAGCGGAAGAGGGAACTGAAAAGACTGTGTTAAGACAGAGTAAGTTATCTGTATAGGCCCTATAATTTTGATCAGAACGGCCTGTTTGGTAATGGAGGGCAAATATTTGGAATCAAACTTTCATATAATAAATAAATACATTGTTATAAAAAAAATATAATGATAACATTTAAGCAGATAGACCTTTCTTTTTAATCTTTTTTTTATGGTATTTGATTGTTAGATTTAACATTGTAAGATGGCCTAAATGAATTAATTAGTATTGGTGTTTAACGCCGTCGTACCTTGGGTACGATATGTTTATTCAACTTATATGAGGCGTGGAATTCCAATGGGGTAAAAGTTGAAACTTATCTTACGATCAAAAATCCAGCGACTTCAACCTTCGATTCCAGATTATGAACTCCTCTTATTTTTCCCATTGTTCAATTTTTTTTTGCCAATAAATATTTTGCCAATTCATCCTTCGTGTACAAGGCAATTTTGCTTCCCTTTCCGTTGTTTTGTTGTTGTTTGCTTAGGGTTTCCGGAGGCAAAACGCTTGAGCACGATTACAAACTGAAGTCCTTCATTGTTCGGCTGTATTTTTTTTATGTCAATCACCAAAAGCCATGTATTTAACTTTAAATTAAACGAAAAATTAGATATCAAAACTTTCAGTTTATGGCAAAAACTGGAAGTTCGGAACTTTTCCTACCTTTGCAAAAAAAAATCCAGAAACTCACCGTTTTTCTTTTCTACAAATGTGTTAGGCCTTCTCTCGTTAAGTGGGCCTATCAAGTGCAACTATTTACCTCTGTAGCAACGTTTCCCGCAGTTTTCTGCAATTCGGTAAAATATTATTTCGCCAGCATAAATATTTCATACTGATCGGGACTACTTTTCCAGCCAGTCTGAATACGGCATCTTCCCAAGGCAAGGCTGCATTCGTATCACTTAAGTTTGACACCTCTTTACCCTTGCCATATAACAATCCCATTTCTGTGCTACATTTTCAATATATAAAAGCAAGAGTGAGTTATCCAATTAGAGGGCCGTTTATTAAACACTTCTGTTTTGTCATTTTATATCACTCACAGTTTTAATTTTTAGAGCCATGGGTCTGTAAATTGTGTACGGGTATATTGTTCACCTATTTTCGCAACAAGAGAATCGACGATGGTTTATTTAGTTTATCCTAGCTACTTATCATACCCTTTTGACTTCTTTGATGTCATCGCTAGTACAGCGTTTTGCTTCACGTGACTCCTTGCCTTGGCAAGAACCTATTTCGCCTAGAACATGAAAAACAAGTTCTTATTTTCTAAAATCATGTTAGTGATCAAGAATCCTGTTTGGAGAAATAGGAGCTTGCCATTGTTGTGTATAAGATTGAAACATAGGCTGAGTACCATTTTGTTTTGTAGCTGGGTTTTTATTTGTTTTTTTTTACAGATATAAGAAGTTATTTAAGAGCATAAATCACCTAAAATTGTGTTATTTTGTCTTATTTAAATAAGAATCGGTTTACGTTTTCTGTACTCTGATGGTTGTTTTATAATCGTTTTTTATACTTGACAGGTGCTGCAACATTAATCATATCCAGTATTATTGGATTTTCGACATTCTTCGTTGTGTTTATATTGTTGATGATTTTGGGCATTAATTGCACGTCATGGTAAGTTTGAGATGTTTTTAATTAGATTAAACAGCACTTTGACAGTAATGCATTGTTGTACACTTTTATTGCAGTACAGCGTTTTAATGTATACCGAGATGTTTCGCAAAGGGTGTTAGTATCTAGTCTACATTGAAATGCGATGTACTTAATAACCTAGAATTTGTTAACTTTACGAAATAACTTGCGTTTATTCATATGCCAGCTTCTAAATGAATTTGGTTTAATTAACCAAAAATGTACATATAACGGCATAAGAGTAATGTACAATAATACGGGCCATCTTACAGAAGGTTGGTTGACCTGGCGATTTGGAATCTGGTCTTAGTAAGAAAGTGCTGTCCAAAACAATGGAAATACAGCTCCTAAATGTCACTCGAAGATAAATATTCAATATGTTTATTAATTTAACATGCTCGTATCCTGCATGTCCTTGGAAAAAAGAATTTACTCTCTCAAAAGAGCGTATGTGGGAAAATTCCAGTGACTTGGTGAGTCGGAATGATACCCGCTCGGCATTTCCCGGTTGCTTCCACCTAAAGCACTGTCATGCACAGTAGGCCTATCAATGACATATATACTGACTGAATTTTTAATAAAGTAATTAATACAATTAACAATCTTCATTTATGTAGCAAAAAGTGCTATTACAGCGTTTGTATTATTTCTAGTAGACCCTGCATACTATTTTTGAGTTAAAGGCAGTTTTGTCGCAGCTATAATAAAATTAAAGTCATTAAAACAAGAGTTGTCTCCCTTTGTTCTTTTGCAGGATGATTGACCCGGACGACAATAAGAAGACTGATGATGAGGACGACCTGGATGACATCAGCTTAAAAAGTGCCGAAATTGGCAGGACAATTCTAAACGAAAACTACAATATATATATCACAATACCAAATCAACCAAGGCGACCCGATAAGACGGTTTTCTGTAGCAACAACGCTGCAAAACATAACAAACGATTCTACTACACACGGGTGCTTTCAACACCCGTTGAGGATTTGACTCAAACTGCTATCAGAAATGTAAATAATCGCTTCCCTTTGTTGGAAATACCCGGTGAAATGACAATTAAGGTTGAGGACCGGGACGATAGTACATCACCCCCACCGTCATATCAATCCCGGGTTGACACGCCTGTCAGCATGGACAGCGCGCCGTCGTCCGCCAACCCCCTCATACCGCCGAAACGAAAGCGGGTGTCTACCGTCGAACAGCGTTATCAAATGATTGCACGTGGAGATTTATTAGGGCCAAGCAATCAACTCTTCGGTGATTATTTCGCTCCGAGAGAGCCGAAACGAATTATAGCCCTACCTCCCTTAAGCAAACCTGATTTAGAACCCAGGATGGACACGCCGGTAAGCATGGACAGCTCGCCGTCGTCCGCCCAACCTCTCATACCGCCAAAACGAAAGCGTGTGACTACCGTCGAACAGCGGTATCACATGCTTGCAGGTGGAAATTTATTAGGGGAAAGCGATCAACTGTTCGGTGATTATTTCGCTCCGAGAGAACATAGACGAATTATACCTCTCTTAAAAAAACCCGATTTAATATAGAATGAGACTGGAATTCTTAAGACCATTGTGATATTTATTGTTCTAAGGATTTAATTTATTTAGATTTTTGATCTCATCATACCAAGAGAACCCAGTCCCGAAATTCAGTGGTATGCATATAGCTCTGTTGACACCACTTTCTTGACTCGATTGGTGTTATTGCTCATGGTCGTGTAGTGATATATCTCACAAAGCAGCGACACAGACTATTTTACCTAGATGCAGAGTACTGAGTATACTGTGTCATTATTAGTCTTCTACGTATCCGTATATAAAGGATACAGAACAGTGCTAGGTAAAAATATGTAATTTCTAGTTTTTCCATTTATCAGCATTTGCTTGTCCAATTTAGTAATTTACAATTTTGTTTGATACAAATGAACATTCTGGTATATTTATTTGTGAAAACTCGCTCAGTGAAGACGTTTAAAAGTGATATTGTTTCTCAACGAGAGTAGCAAGATGGCGGCCACATTCGAAAAGATCCGGGAAAAATTTGGATCGAGCTTTTAATACATAAAACAGTTCTGAAATATTTGGTTGAGTTTCAAACTACATACAAAACGAAAAGAAGGGACAAACAGTCAGGAGAAAATCGTTTTCAAAGCTATTGGTCCGCATGGACCAGGGACATGCGGAGATACATGGATTTTGCCTGTTGAGCTCACTAGCTATATTTTACCATGTCCATAACAGACAGGAAGAAACTTAAGATCTTGTCCCAAGGACCAATGTAAACCTGCAAGGCAAAGTGACTGTTATTGTGAAATGGTTTCATAAGGAAACTTGTTTCTGGGATTTTTTCATTTCCTTTAAAGGGGAAGAAAACAACAACAACAAAAAAATGTGAGTAGATTGGCTGTAAACAGCAGTTATGGATCATGTTGTTCTGACTTTTCACATGATGCGATATCGTTTTTGTCTCTATAACACTGGCAAGTATTCAGTAAACTATTCATGATTATCGCCAAAAAAATGTATGACTCTTAATTCATCGATAAGCAATTCTTGTGAAATGATATTGGCGAATATGTATTGAATAATAGTCAAGGTTATAGAGACAGAAACAATATGGCATGAAAAGTCCACCATACTTGAGTTTCCAACCTGAGTTACCAACTTGACTCTAAGTGGATTACGAAAGCTTTACACACACTTAGAACACCATGTTTCATGACTGCTGTCCACAGTCTATCTAAGCATGCTCGCTTGGCTTTTTATGGTACACAAGGTAAGATAATATGCCACGTGTTAATTGTCATGATAACGACTGGTTCATTATGGTTACTATGTTTTCTTATATATGCAAACAGAAAAGTGAGGTAAAAAATGAGCTATGGTGACTACATTTCATGGTTTAATTTCAATCAACGCTATTTGACCTACTAACAATATAAACTGAATTTGTTCTTAAAATCGGACATAGGGTATCATAAATCTGATTAAAACCAGACCTAAATAGCTCTCCATTTGTTATGTTGCATTTAGATTTGGGGACATCACATATGATATTAGTGGTATCGATTGGATTGTATAGTTTGGATTAAATGGTATATTTGACCAATATTAACAATGTAAATAAATTTGTGATAAAATGACATGGAGGAACGTATGTTGGTGTATCATGTATAGATGTTGAAAAGTTGGGCTGTATGTTCAATTCAAACTAAAATGTAAAATGCAAGCATGTGATTCGGAATTTAGTTCTATTTGAGTTATCGACACTATTTGTTAAGTTTTAGTTATATTTAAAAAAAAAGACTTATTTTTAAGACAAACATCTTGCTACCCGCTCTGTCTTAATCGTTTATGTTAGAACAACGAACTGTTTGGTTTAGTAACACCTTGTCTCAATTGATGAAATTGAGATAAATTTATTGACTGCGTCTTTGTTTTGTGAAGGGACTTCCCATTTTTTTTGCCCATATTTTATGTAATCACATTCCATTGTTTAGTTATTTAATTAAATAAACAGCTTGTATCAAATTAGTAAATTACAAATAATCATAACATATGTTTATCTTTTTTGAATTGTGTGTGATATTGGTTTGTCCATTTTATTTAAGTGTCTTGAAAATAAACAAGCCAACTATTTTTGTATTCCAATAAACCACCTTGACTTTGTTCTTATTTTACAGAAATGCTATTCCAGTTATATAGACAGCATCATTTCATATATTTTAATCGATAGCATCAGTTAATGTTAGGAAGAGTTATTACGAACCATTTTTTGGCAAAACTGTAAGCAATTTGTTCAGGCAATATGGATATTTGTATCCTCAAATCTTCGAAAGTAATGCCCCTCGGGGGTCTTCTGTATGTTTTAAAGAGTGAACATACTGACGACTCAAAGAGGAACAGTAAGTTTTTCCCATGCAGAGCAATGATATAGCGTTTCACATTTCTGTTGTGTTGCGTATGTTCCATACAGGCGGGTGGGTGGGCGGAAGCTTCTTGATGTCCCAGTTCTGTTTGAGCTAATGGACAACAGGGAGCATAAATTTTTTTTTCTGTCCTTTTCCTGTCTCGTCTTTAATGTTGCCTGTGATCGATGCCCTAGGTGCATGGTTTTCTTCACCCATTGTGCTGGCACGCCGTAATATAGAGTACGGCGTTAAACCCCAATCAATCAATCGATCAATCCAAAGTAATGATTTGTATATCATATGTACAAATCGAGAAATGGTTTACATATTATATTTTTCAAAAGTAAATCGCACTGGCACAGGGAAGTCGATTAATTAAAAAACAGCAAACCATCATGTTCTAGATTAACTCTCAGACACGTTTTCAATGGAATATATAAACTCGACTTGTATATATACAAATAACTTTATTTGATCGCTGTTTCATCCAAGAAAATGGACCCACCATGATTCCAAATAGTGGGCCCAAGTGAGTAAATGGCTCGGAAACTTTCTCACTGAAAGCGACGCATTTGCTATCGCAACTTCAGGGCTTTAAAAAAGCAAGAAAATAACACAAAAACTTAGTTTTGATGACTTAACACAATTAATCTATTATGAACACAAACCAACAAACGTATATTCAAAATTGTGAATCAAATTTCTGTCTGATGGCTGTTTCGCCAACCATATAATGGCTTTAGACTTACTAGAAATCTCGCCTTGTCAAACGATCTTCTGTCAAAAAGGCATTGTTTTGTGGGTGTCTTGCAAAAATCTTGGCCTTGCAAAAAAAACGACAGTTAAGTTGTCTACAAACCGGGCAGAGACGTTTCCTAATGATCATCACATCCGTTCGATTTTACTTGAAACATACAGTGTACTCGTCCCTGATCTATAGGATAATGAGATTTAGTTACCTGTTTTCCTGGAAATTCCTGGAAAATCACTGAAGATCCTGTGTTGCAAGATTTACAAGCTGTCGTGTTGATAGATTGGCCTATTGAGAAGGCAACCGTGTTGCATTCATTGCATATTGGACTTTTCGTGATGAAATTCCGTGTATTGATGGTTTGATATACTAGTAAGCTGTCTAGTCTAGTAAGCTGATAGTTCCGAAAGCTCTTCAATTTAAAATGTAAGAGTCACATCTTGGTATTAACAAGTGTAAAGAATGTGCTCGAGACGTGTTATTTTGGTTAGGCAAGTCTGGTGAGAAAAAAGTGAAATCGTGTTGTGTCCATCATTTGAATTTAAACGCGAAAGAGCCAATGGTTATACCGGATATTCCACACAAACCATGGTCTTATTAACGGTGACCTGTTTGAATGCCGTGATAAACGTACCCTACTTATTTTCGAAGTGGCCCGAAGTCTTGAAACTAGATAGCCTCACAAGTCGAAACACTATAAACAATTTGAAAGGTTTATTTCCGTGATATGGCCGAATTGATGAGTTTGTCTCCGATAACGATTCACAATTTACATCTTTACTAAAGAGTATGGATTCATATCCAATAAAAGTAGTCCACATTTTCCTCAGTCCAATGGCTAGGCAGAGCAAGCAGAGCAGACGGTTAAAATCTTAATAAAAAACAAGAAGGAAAGCTCTTCAGAGACCTGCGGCGACTATTAGTTATACTGCTATCTCTTAACATTAGCATTGTCACCACCCCCACCCCATGCACCTCCCCCACCACCATAACGCCAAGCTCTCATAAACCTGCTTAGCTTCGCCGCAGGTAAAAACACCCGCATAAAGCTCTGTTAGATTACCGTAATACTCTGCGGGATATCGGGTATTCTCTTAACCTGAGTAAACCTCGAGTGTGAACTGTATTTACACCTGGGAACGAACGGGCTTAATCCCGTTCAGATTCAAGTCTCGCGCAAACCGATTTGGTCAACTAACCAGTGAGCACAAAACACGAGATTTCCTTTTGATCAACATAAACCTCCCAAAACTGTAAACAGACACACGTGTCAGAGGTTACTGCTGGATAGACTTCACAGGAATTGATACCGCTTTTTGTCAGCGCTGTCTAGACGGCGCCTTGAGATCAAATGAAGCCGACAGAGGGCAATGTTGAATTTTGTTTCTTTAGTCGCTATGTCGCAATGATTGGATAAATGATCGAAGTGGGCGGAAATCTACCCGCGCGAGACCTGACGCGAAACCACGAAGTTTGCTTCCATCGTTGTCAGATTGCCCGAGTTACAGAATCGTCTCTGAACAAGACAGGGCTCATTTACCTTCGTGTAAACATAGGGTATAGCCTCTTTAAGGAAATAGAAGTAGTCGCCCATAAGAGTACTGTGGCAAACTGCCTCAAGTGTGTTTTACCGACCAGACATTGAATTAATGGTATTTTGTTTGTAATCGAAAGGAAAGAATGCCACCCGGGAACTTGCCAAAACCAATACATGGTCGACACTCTGCTTGGATTAATGTGAGAAGATAAGGCCAGTTGGCTGAGTGGTGTAAGTGGCCTACATTTACTGCTGACGATTTGGTGTTTGATTGAGGGTTGTGTGTTCGATTCTCGGACGGGGCTCTGCGCTATTTTCTGAACTAGAACCTGTTCAAACTTAGGCAGTGTTATCCTTAAACAACACAAATACTGTGTTAATGATCACGTTCTAAACGACGATATTATTTCATTCACACGTATGTGTACATGTCAGGTGAATATCAACAAATTTTAATTTCCAGATCTCTTCTTGTCTGTCTGTGTTTGTCAAAATGTCAGAATTCTGTAAGGGAATTTCATGACTTGTAAAGACTTGCTAGAATTTCGTTTAATGACTAACTCATTTTACACTGCAAACAAAAATTTAAGCGCCTCCTATATTTTTCACAACGACTTGTCTTACGAGGTTTGGCGTTGAAAGCCTGATTACATAACCTCGAAAAAACAAATGTGGTTTGCAAGAATACATCTTTGACAAAAAGAAACCCGAAAAAGTTTATCCAGCTTTGAGATTTTAATCATGATTCTGAGCAGAATTTCAAGATACCGTAGTTAATCCCAAAAAATGAGTCACAATAAGTGCGGAGGTGCAGAGTCTGAAACCCAATCAACATATTGATTGCTGATGAAAAATGTAATATTGAGTCCACAGATGTCATTCATGAAACAAATCATCTATAGCGGGTAAACCCGTCACGTGCCTGGATGTCAGCTACCATCCTTCTGACCTCAACCCGCTTATGCATGTTTGGTACACCTTGGGGCTTCGACTACAGACACTGAACCCAACTGTACAGTCAAATTGGTGGCAGCCCTTCGTCGATAGCTTTAAGACGACTAACTGGAGGAATGAGACGAAGGGTGGAAGCTGTCATCCGGACACGAGGCGGTGTAGACCCCCCTAATGTCGCCCCCCTCCTAATGCCGCCCCGGCGACATTAGAGGGGACCAGTTTGGGGCGACATTAGGGGGGAATGCTGCTGTTCTAAAAAAAAAGGACTACTGCAAGCATCCCCCCTAATGTCGTCCTTTAGGTGTTTCTCGTACTAATGGGTTCTAACGTAC
>JAVFBY010025018.1:0-13372 GCA_034781015.1 Tonicella lineata
TGTTTTAATTTAGAATGTTACATGTACATTTATTATTTTTTTATTAGTTTGTCTTAATTATGTGATTTTGATATACATCAAGTTATCGTCTAAATGTTTGGTGGAGTTCCCTGTGCCTTGGTTCTCTCAGATCTTTTTTTTTGTTGCATCCCCCACTCTCCAGTGTGAACTGTATTACATAATAAGTAATGATATATTTGGAGTGATTGTCAGGTCTTGTCATTTAAGAATCAATGACATCCCCCAGTGCATCATGGTTATGTTTGTCAACATCATTTGTATTCAATCAGATTCTAAATCCCAGTAGGCCTAGATTTGTAATATGAGATTGTCAGCTTGACACCCGTTCAGCTTGACATCTTTTTTGTTTTTATCCATCATTTATGTAATGTCATTCTATCCATCGTGACTCTCCAATCCTAAAACTAAACTTAATCCGTTCTTTGTTTAAAACTTGTCACAATTTAAGTTACTCTTACAAGAAAACACCCCCATAGCCAACTCAAATTTCACAATAGCTTTAAACATTTTTTTTTTTAAATAAAAAGTCTTGAGTCTTTTTTCCATTTTTGTTTTTGTTTTAGTGCTATACAATACTATAACAAAATGATTTTAACACTACCATTTTAACTCAACATCTGGCCCCAAGTTTAGAGATCTTAATCTCATGGAAATGTTTGTCGAACTGACACACATTAGGAACACCCTGGTGGTTTTAATAAAACTTTTAAAAGGTTTTGAACCCATATTTTTAGAACAGGTCCATGTTTATTTACATTGACACAATCAGGGCACTGTAAAAACAATTAAGTGTTTTTATTTTGGCTTGAATTTCACAAAATTCTGTCTGGCAGCATTCTAGAGCATGTGTTGCTATGACAACTGTTATATCCATTAACTATCAGAATTTGCGGTTTTAGTCAATTACCTTCAAAACTAACTTTTTAGTTTCATAATGATATCCTGGCATTTTAACAATCATTTTTACTTTCTTGATTATTACAGTGCAAGACACCCCCACAGATCAAGTTTCCTCTATCCTTGTAGCTAGAAAACCCGCAGTAAAAATAAAACCCAAGTAGGCCCCTACCCCAAAAAGCAGCACAAGAAGCACATTGGCAACATCAACACAAACATAAAGATAGGAAATGTTTTGACAATACAAACATAAAGATAGGAAATGTTTGGAAAAAATAAATTGTTGTAAAAGGTGTTCCTTCAGTCTTTCTGATCATACGTCAAAACATACTGCCCTTAGACAGCCCAATTTCTTAAAAGATTTACAGCAAAGCTGCTATTTTGGCGAATTCCCAAGCAACAGGTGGATTTGTTCAAAAGAACCACTTTTCTTGTTAACCTTTAGATGTTCGCATAGGTAACAAATGATAATGACAGAATTAGAAACACAACAGTTTACATCTTGTTTACATGTTGCTTAACAAGCTCTCCTAACCCCACTTACTGTATTAAACTGTTAAGCGAGTCGGTGTTATTTGACAACTTATACTTCAAAGACAGGGTTTTTGGTCTTATAGGCCTACTATAATTACCAGGACAGAAAAAGATAGAAAGAATTTCCATAACATGAAATAAACATCAGGCCCGGTACATAATTTTTTCTTCCAACAGAAGTGACTAAATCCAGCAAAAAAACAACATTTTATCTTTAAGTAAACCAAAAAATCTATTGAAATAGACATATAGACTAAAATCTGTACCGAAGCTTGGACATTGATGAGGTTGTTTGATTGGCACTGAAATGCCCAAGGGTCAAACAGCGTCAAAGCTTAAACCGAAAAGGTCTAATTTCCAGTGATCATGTATTCCAGTAGATCAGTGTCAGTAAATTAAGAGGACAATACTTCTAAGAAAAGGAAAAACTTAATTTTGTTTTAGCCAAAGCTGCATGGGGCCAATTTCACAAAAGTAGTCATGAAAAAATTTTGAATGGCATTTTTATCTGCATAATTTAACATAGTGTCTTTTATCACAAAGGTAACCAAATTACATTTTTATCTGTACAGGATTAACTTGGTGTAATTTTATGATAAAATATATTTTGATGTTCTTTTAGGATATCTTATTAAAGTGGTCTCCACTGCAGTCTGGATGATACTAAGAGAATTTAACAGAACCATATTTTGCCTGGCCTATCTGGTGGACCTAGAACAGGCTTGCACAAAAATAACCCTAACACATTACTCAAGAAGATATGATATCAAATAATGCGCACTCAAGACATTTCTTATCATGGGTGGCGATAACCACTAACATTCTTGAAGAATATCATTGCATAAAAAAACACTTCATTTCCGTATCCCATAATTCCTTTCTGCTGGAGCGGAGTGCCGGAATCTGCGATATGATCACAATTTCACCTTTACACCTCAATATATCTGTCTTGGACAAACTCCAAGGTACTAAAAAAGCTTGTTGGGAGGTTATATACATGTAATAATAAACAGTGTTTGGTGGGAAAATATGTTCTTTTTTCTTTTGTGCATTGAAAATTTCACAAATTAATCAACATTTCATGTTGGTAGAAATTGCATGAAGAAAAGGTGTCCTTAAAAGCTTGTTCAAGCATTATAATTTGGAGTAATAGTTAGCAAAATTCACTAGTTGTTTTGAAAAACAGAGTTATTTCTGCCTTCATTTATCAAAAGGTTAAGCACCGAGGTGGGTTATTTACAGATTGATCTATGACTTGACAGGGTAAGAAACTGATACCGAAAACCAGAAGATTCTGTTTTCTCTGACAAATTGTAATTCTACAGCTAACATTTGGGTTTGTTTACTTTATATGTGTTCATTTCTGTACCCAATGCTATTGCCCTCCTATGACAATTTCTAGGAAATAGGATTTCTGAAACCAGCCAAGATTTAGTTTTCTCTGACAAGTTATTACCTCCACGGCTCCACCTCTAACATAAGCCCGACACTTGCTTTGATCTTTTGACTGATGTTTATTGCAGTACCGGCTCCGATTATTTCCCTCATATGACAGCCTTTCTAAAAGATGACCAGTTTTGTTTTTCTTTGAACATAGAATCTAACACAAGCTCTCCGATAGTGTACAGTCGCTATGTAGATCTGAGTACATCGCCTAGTAAATGATGTGAATCAGATTAACTCTTTCAACAGAAAAGCTCTCAAAGGCCAGTATTATTGCTAACACCATACAGGTACACTTATAATCCGTTGGAAGGGTTAAGTCAAACAAGAACTCAAGTTTAAATTATCACACACCATAAACCACGGTTAAAATAAACATAATAACCAATGGCATTTCATTTGCTGAAATGTTAACCAATCAAATGAAAGAGCTTTGAATGTATTTGCAATGACCCAAAATTTCTCAACTGTGTCAAAAAAAAAGATTTTTGCCCAGTGGTGAACGGACTCAGTCTCTTGCTGGGGGTTTTGTTCTTGTTATTTTTGTTGGTGTAACACTAACTAAATTAACCATTTCTCAGCCAATAATGTAAGGTTTGCTCTGAGAATTTGGCAATAGGCCTATTTTATACCTGATAGTAATATGCAAGTCATATAAACACAGCTGGAATTTTCTAATTTACACTGGTCTTCTTAAAAAGTGAGTTTATAATATGTATATAAATGCACACAGCACAAATGTCAAGGCTTTGGGCATTTATTGGTAATACATGTCTCAAAGCCTGCAGACAAATGATTCAAATTTGCTGCACGCCACGGGGTATGTCTTGCTGCCGCAGAACTTGTTTTTAATGAAAAATATATATATTTTTATAAATGCAGAGAAAGAAAATGTGACATGCCTCCACCGGGGAGGTGGTTTAATATGCCAAATGTATATTTTTCATTTAAAAGTAACTTGTTACAAAATACATGTACTTTGATGTTATAAAAGAAGCTTAAAATAACATCTCTTATAAAGAAAGATTTGGGCTTCAATTTCAGTCGCCTTTCTTTTGTACATTACTGTATTTCTTGTTATAAAATTTTATGCGAGCTTAATGCTTTTCCTTAAACTGTGCAATGTATTTTTTTCTTGATATTTATGGGGTTTTTGCTTGTCAAAAGAATTTTTTTTTATTTTTAGCTAGAAAGCACTGTAAAATTTTAGGCAGGTGGTTGTTAATGTCAAATGTATAATGTATATATAATCTATCAAAAAGAAAAATTTGCTTTAATGACTAAATGAACAGGTGGATTTTAATTGGAATTTTTTTTATGGTACCCTGATAATAGTTCCTCCTAGTCTTTAAATCCTTAAAATAACATCTTTTGAAAAGAAAGATTTGGATTATTCTTCTGTCGTCTTTCGTTAAAAAGGTTTCTAAGACATTATTTATGTAGGGTAATGCAGCTTTGTGTATAATGCTTTTTATGATACTTTCTAAGCTGTGTCGTAGGTATATAAATAGAGGTTTACCAACAAGTTCTAGTGTATTACGATGAATAGAAGGAGAGTCTTTTAATTTAGTAAAATCTTTTAAGAAATATAAACTAATTTAATAAAATATATTGCTAAATTAATTGACAAGAGAGATAATGTTCCTAACAAACTGGCTCAAATTGGATAATCTTTTTCTCACACTAAGGAATTTTTTGCATTTTTGGGGTAATGTTTGTGTAAAAAATGATGTTTAATTTGAAGTGGCTGGTACATAAGCATTAGATATATACATTGTTGTGCATGAAGGCCAAGCGACATCATAGAATGATAGAAGTGACACAAGAATGTCTTGCAACAAAGTGTATAACAATGCAGGGCTTGATCCAGGATTTTGGGGAAAGGGCCTGCATGTGGCAATAAATTAGAGGAAATTTGAGCGCGATTCAGGGGAATTGGGGGATTTCTTTTTCCATTGTATTTGTAGGATTTGTTATTGACAAATGCATGCTAATTCTCCTAATTTACTAAAGTATAGAGTTAGCAATCAAGCTGGACAACAGAATTTTTTTCTTACAAATGTAAAATTTATGCATATTCCTCTTTATATTCCAATCTTTTTAGGGATTTAGGGGAATATTTGTATCATCTTCAGGGGAATGGGTCCTATTTATATGGGGAATGGGGCCTGTCTGTTGGGGAATTGGTCCCTTTATGGGCCCCTGAAACATAGGCAGATTAAGCTCTGAGATGATAAGAAGATTATCCTGAGATTTTGATTTAAATCTGCCCATAAGTTTTTTATATTTAGTGTTCCTAAAATGCATTGTCAAAATCCAATATGGCCACCATTACCATAGCAACTGGTTACCGTGGCAATAAAATAAACCCGTATTTAGTACTCTTTCAGTGCAAATATCATTAAAATCCATTGAGTATTTCTTGTACCAACCCTGAAGTGCTATCCCCTTAAAATCATATACATGTATGTGTTATTGGGGTTTTTTTTGCAATTTTTGTTTTCATTTTATATATCGTGTGTATTTCATCTTTGAACAAGTTTTGATTATGATAGATATACAGAATTTTATAGCCGATTTGTTTTCATGAAATTATTTTTGTTTTTATATATATGTAAACACAATGTTCAAATTAGAAAGCTACTAACTACAGTAGTCATTCACTCTTATTCTGTATGGTTACATGGGGTAAGTCTGTTTCACAGGCTATGTGGAATAAGTCTGTTTGACAGGCCGTTTGACAAGCCAATCTCGATTAGTTGTAGAGATATTTATTTAAATAGCCCATCACAGCATAATTTAGCTCTAAACTAGCTGAGCAGGGAGATACATTTCTTGTCAAGGTCAGCCCTCCTTTAGGATCTGTTCACTAATATACATGTATAGGGACTTTGAAATAAGTGACCGTTGACAGTATTATTTGTTATTTTTATGAAAACACTTTCTTAGTTTGAACAGATTCCAGTTCTGAAAAGTTTGCAGGTTGAACCCTGTCAGGTAATCGAACCCGGGTGTGGTTCAGTCTGCACAATCTTCTTAACTAGAATCTGTTCGCACTTAGAAAGTGTAATCCCAAAATAACGACAATACAACTAACAAGGTAACCCAGAATTAACAAGCTAACTTGCAACTAACAATCTGACGTATAATTAAGAAGTTAATTTGGAATTAAAACGGGAGGTCGCTGCCTAACTGCTTGCAATGTAGACAAACTATGGATGTAGAAGCAGCAGACAAATTTCAATAACTAGCGTGTAGACTTTTATAATGTTACCTTGGTCTTCTGAAAGTCACACAGTTTGGCAAAATAAAGTTTCGCATTTAAACTTCACCATACACTATTTCTGAATTCATTCATTTCCTTTTTCTTAAAATACTGACCAAGTACCGTCAAAAATTTTATATGTTATAAATGTGGAGAAAGATAATCTTACATGCATCCACCTGGAATCGAAGCCGGGACGTTTGGCGAACATAGAATATATAAAACACCAAAAAACACTGCTAGACTGTGAACCAGTTTTACTCTTCGGATAAGCATTTAAAGTGACGTAAAATCACTTTATCATGTGTTTTTTTTTAAACGTGGGCTAAACAAATTCGTTTTCTAATTTCGTTTACTAGAAATGTGGATAGACAGAAAATGAAACAATCCGCTGCATAATGAAGGTAGTGACTGATTGGGGTTTTTAGTGGATGTTTGAAACAGCTTATTTTTTTTCTTTTTTGACAGTTTACCTTTTTTGCGGTTTTCTAATACGTTTTAATCCGTGTTCTGGTCAAATATATTGTAATTCGCCAGTCGTTGGCGTGAAACGTGATTTCTCAGCGTCTTTCACGAGATTATGTCTATAATCGGCTTCCATATGGATTACTTCTCTATTAATCAGGGAAAAAAATGATCGGTATTTACATTAACAGCTGGATATGTGTCAAGATGACATTGATGAAATTGGTCCACGTAAACTGTGTTTGTTTAACATGCGGGTCGATTTTTAAAATGGTATATTTAAGCAGTGCCAAAGGCGCTCTAAACTACAGACGAACTTAGCTGAGACCAAGAAGTGATCCAGAACTCATAACCAAGATGAAGATGTTCATGATTTTGTTGGTGGTTCTTCCACTCTGCGCAGAAGCAAACTGGCTATCAAACATTAGGGGTAAGTATCTATTTTCTCTTTGGACATAACGCTATGTTGGAATCTGAAAAAAATACTATCGGAATTTAACCCGGCTTGCTAACAGTTTTCTTCACAGATAAAGATCTAACGTTTGAAAACTTGAACAAGTACTTATAAACATTTTTTGCAAGTATGTGTTCTCTGGAAAGATATAAAGAGTAAATAATAAATACTGTTCTGTTCTACTTTCAGATAGAGTTGCTGCTCGCGTCAGCTCTGTGAAAGGTAAGAATAAAGGTCTACTAATTTTGCTTTATATTTGTTCACAAAATGTATTAGACCGTTGCAAAATATTTCGTTTGGCGGTTTGATATTTAATTTCCTAAAAACTGTTGATCGCAAATTATCGCATAGCGAGTGAGATTTTCTCTTTTTATCATCCGTAGTATTTGGCGATTGTGACAACACCGTATAGGGAATATTTATTTCTTGTTATAAAAATACATATATAATTATTTTACAAATTTTGATTACATCACGTAGTATTTTATGAGTATTTTTAAATATATTTTATAGACTATCCCGTAATTTTTATTTAATCAAGTGACAGATACAACGCAAATTTCGTCATAGATGCGAGCCCAGTGGCAGAGCAAATTTATCTGTTCAAATTTACGTTACAGAGGAATTAAATCCTGCTCTAATTGTGGGGTAATATAATTAACTTATCTTTGGGCTAATGTTATAGAATGTTGGAATCTGGAAGCGATCAGATTTAGCAGATTTGCACCACTGATCTAGATCTAGCTTTTATAAAGTTGAACAGGTATTTGTGAACATTATTCTTGGTCTGCTAACTCTGAAAAGATAAAAAATGGTAAAATATAAATTTATGTTTTCCTACTTTCAGATAGTATTGGTGCTCGCATCAACGAGCTGAAAGGTAAGGATAAAGGTCTACTAATTTTGCTTGATTTCTATTCCAAAAATGCATTAGACTGTTGACAAATTTTTATCTTGGCAGTTACACATTCCTTCAGCTGAATGGCATAGCCAGTGAGATTCTATATTTAATTCCTCGCGTTATATGGTGATTATAACAGCTCCGTATTGGGGACTTTTATTTCTTGTTCTTGAGCTACAAATATAATAATGTAGCATACTGTGATAGTATCACATAGAATTTTATACCTGGTGGCCTTGAGCAGACAAAAATACTTTTTTCTGTATTGTTGCCCCTGTATTGGACTTCGGATTAATTAACTAACAGTTTTTCAGTTCCAAAGGTGTTATATTGATATCAATTTTTATATTCCATCGTGGTAGCACAGCGTATGAAATTCTCTATTTGATTCTCCGTATGATTTCGTGAATTTCAGAAGGATCCTGCTTTTATTGCGTGTATTTCGACTAAGTAAATAATTTCATTTTCTACTAATGCTATATAATGTTGACATCTGACAACAATGCACTCAGGTTCCAACCCGACTTGCGTTCAGTGTTCTTCACGAATAAATATCTAAATTTTACAAATTTGAACTAGTTTTTATCAGCATTATTTTGGGCCTATTTATTCTAAAAATATACATAAGAATAAACTAAATTGCCTTCCTTTCTATTTTAGAACAACTAGGCCCTATTATCGAGGAACATAAAGGTAAGAATATAGACCTACTAATTTTGCTTATATTTTTTCAAAATTTGTATGAGATTGTTAAAAAATATTCCTTTTGATTTCATTCATTTCAAATTGTTTATTCTTTACCCTGAAATGTCTTATTTTCCATTTTAGGCTATCTCGGAAATTTCGTGGATGGGCAAAAAGGTAAAAATACCAACGTACTAGTTGTGTTTTGTATTTCTTCCAAAAATGCGTAAAATTGTTGCTCAGTGCGAAGCCAGAGAGACTCTTTCTCGTATTGTCCCCAGTTATTGGTCCGTATGGGGATCCGTGCTTTACTAACCGCTTCTTCCAAGTTTTTGTTTTACAATTATTTCAAGCTTTAATGCATCAAATAAACTGATTTTCATTGTGTCATGTCATTTTTTACAACTGTATATTCATATTTCATATACAGTATTATATTGGTTCTATGTGAAAAAGTTTTATATATAGAACGTATAAATATCTAAGGCATGTACAATTTATAATAGAATTTATACCTTGGGTAGTGTTTGCGTTTGAGCCATGGGGCCGCCATAGCAATTTGCATGCTGTAAAATAAAACAGAAACATCTGAAAACAATTCAATAACATCTGTTTCAATTTATATTCTTACAGCTAATTTGGAGAATGCCAAACGTAAGTAAATGGAAATTGAAATCAATACAAAACAATAAATTGACATATACTTTATTTTTTCTTGTTTTGAATTGTCTTTTAAGAAAAATAAAATCAATAATATAGACTACAAATGTATTGCTCTTAATTTCAACTTGTCTGTAAAAATACATTTGGATAAAAAGATAAATATCATTTACAAAAATGTTTACAGATTGACTAATTACATTGCTCAGAGGTTGTGTGTTAAAATATTGTGCTCTTTTTACTCGAAAACATTGTTTACCAATTCCCGTTCTTCATCGTGGGACTGTTAAAAGGGCTTTGGCAGATGGCCATAGTGATATGCCTCGTACATACAGTTTGAACTGATCACAAAGATGGGATGCAGCTGCTATTCCCGTAATACATACCTAAACACATACCAGATGGTTCAAATATAATTTGATCACAAGAGGCACCAGTTTTGTTTCTTGTACATATATGTACGTGACACACTGTCGCCTGTGCCTTATATTAGGCCAATTGCTCGTTTTGGAAACCTTTCAAGAGCATCTACATATCACGCATCATCAGTGTTACTGCACACAATATAGTAGTAATTAAACTGTGGAAGTGTTACTGCACACAATATAGTAGTAATTAAAGTGTGGAAGTGCAAAACAGAAACAAAAATATTTCTGAACTTTCAAGAGACTTCAGATTTTGATTGAGTGTTATTTAAGCGCTGGCTGTTTTTTTCTGAACTTTTTAATTTAGGAGACCAATTTTGATTTTTTTTTAATGGATATCGCTAATAGTTTTTAATAGTTAACACTCCCAGTGGTCCGGCCATTTAGGGCTGCACTTAAACCTGTCGCACCAATATGGTGAGTATTTATGAGCAATATTTTGTGACGGTTTACCCTGAAAATGATAAAGCAAACTATAAATGCTCTTTTTTCAAATTTTAGAACAAGGCGCTGCTCTCTTCGGCGAAAAGAAAGGTAATATTATGGGCCCACAAATGTTGCTTTATATTTGTTACAAAAGAGGTATTATAGTGTTTCTCTTGGGCCTTTCATATTCCATTTTGTTCAAACTGTTGATCACACATTTCCTTCTAGATGCGAACGCAAATAGCGAATGTGATTCACTTTTTTATTTACCGCATAATTTAATTGTTTATTAAATTAAGTTTTGTTGCAAAGTCGGTTTGCATCACGTAGTATGTTGTAACTGTATTTATAATTTATATCGAGCATTACGTTAGATTAATTTGGTCAACTTTCAAATGGAAGAGGAGGGCAAGAGATTAAAAGGCGATTCCTTGAAAACTGATTTGTTGTTTCGCCAAGTTTTGCGTCAGAGGCGTGTTCAACAGGCCTCTATTGCCTAATATTCTGAAACTGACCTAACACCACACATCTATGTAAAACAAGAATTGTCATTATTTAAGTAAATCATTCATGTCCGCATTATTTGCCGCTATCTGCTTGCACTGTGCTTGCAAGGCAAGCCACCTATGATGAATGCTATAGCGAGCGACCGGCATGAGCATTATTTTGAGCCTGTTCTCTCTGAAAAGATAACAAAAGACTAATCTATAACTTATCTTCTTTTCTATTTGCAGCACAATTGGCAACTTTCCTCAAGGAACAGATAGGTAAGCACATAGCCCGTCTAATGTTGCTCTGTATTTGTTCCAAAAATGCATATATTAAAAACATATATAGTTCAACCTTGTTAAAATCGCAAATTCTATCGAAGAATTTGGCATAGCGGATATGATTCTTTTTTTTTGTTATCCGCATAATTAGGTGATTGTGGCATCTCCGTAATGGAGACAACTTCTTTCTTATTCTATAAATTATGGTACAAATTCTGATTGTTTCCCGTAGACATTCACAGCTGTATATTTTTATTTTATTTTATGAAGTTTCAAATAGAACGTATTAAGTTCCAAGGCATGGAATTTGTTATATAGAATATAAACCTTGGCATGTGTTTTGAGCTAAGTGCCTGCCATAGTGATTTGCATTTACGTTAAACACATACAAAGTACAACAGAAAACAATCCAATAACATCTGTTTCAATTTATTTTTGTTTCAGCTAAATTTGAAGAAGCCAAAGGTAAGTAAATGTAAATTGAAATAATTACAAAACGAGAGATTTACATATAACTTATATTCTTCTTGTTACAACTTAATCAATTTAATGAATAAACCTCCATTTTGGATTCTAAACAAACTGGGAATGAATGTTTCATGTGTCTAGAGAGCACTTGGCATAGCTTTTAACATTTGTCCGCCTATAGGTAATGACATCTGATCAGAAAATGTAAACTTGGTTTCTGACCGTTAACTTTAAGCACAGACATGATGATTCAGATCAAACTTAGTGTCTATGTTTCATGTGGAAAGATGGCGATTTCGTTTGATTTTGATAAATGTAGTCGTAATTTGGATTCTAGGCTGTAACTCCGGACCGCTCATCGGATTCAAATGAAAAACTTGGTGTGTTGTACTTCCAAGTACGAAGTACAACACACCAAGCTTAAATATCATCTGTCAAAAATGTATTTGTGTGCATAGAGATTGGAGTCTGCTCTCATTGCGGTTAACATGAACGGAGCAGTAATTAGTTTTTCTTGGCATATTCCTATAGAATGTTGGCCCTGTAAGCCAAAGGTCTCGGGTTCGATCCCCGGTGGAGGCATGTCACATTTTCTTTCTCTGCATTTATAAAAATATAGAATGTTGTAATCTGAAAACAAAATATTCAAATTAAACTTAGTGGGTATTTATCTTGTGGAAATTTGACGATTTGGATTGATTTTGGCATATGTTCTCTCAAGTAGTCCTAATTTGGATTTTTGGCTGCAACTCGCAACCGCTCATCATATTCTAATGACACGTGACATAATATTCCATGTAGACATTGTGTTTAGTTGAGTGTTTCTGCGACCACATTTGGCACTACCTGACGGTTTCACCAGATCTGCACCTTTTTATACAGCTTCACGCTCTTTTTAATTTACAACTTATTTCAAATACAAGACGTAGGCCGTGTGGCCACGTGCAAACAATCAGACCAAAAATACAGTTTTTGTTTCTGTTGAATTTTTGATAGGGTTAGTTATCTTTTAATCGACATTATTTTTTCAGTTTAATTGTGCGATTCCCTTCGTAGACGTGAGCTCAGTGGCGTTGCGATTGTGATTTTCTCTTTTATTCGCCGCATTAAATTATGCGATTTTGACAGCTTTGTAATGGGGAATATTTCTTTCTTCTTCTAGAAATACAAATATAAACATGTTACACATTCTAATTGTATTCTTACTGTCTATTGGTGTTTTGTTTAGAGTACTATATTAGTTCTATTTGGTCAAGTTTTATATAAAGAGTAGTAAGTCCTGAGGCAAGTAAGTGCTGTATACCTTAGATGGTAAGTCCAGAGGCAAGTAAGTGCTGTATACCTTAGATGGTGGTTTGAGCCAAGTAACTGATGTGCAATAATAAGATACTTAGCACAACATATCAAACTTAAATAACATCTGTCCAAAAAGTATATTTTTAAAGAGAGATTCGACCCTTCATTCATTTGTGGTAATGAACGGAGCAGTTATCATTGTTGTCTTTGCATCTAATGCTATAGAATGACAACAATGCGATCTGATTCCAACCCGACTCGCAAAGAGTTTTATCCACTTGAATACTTATTTTTTGACATTATTTTGGGCTTATTCACTCTAAATAATCAAAAGGGTAACTAGTTACTAACTAATAAATTATCTTTCTTTTCTTTTTTCAGCTCAACTCATGGGTGAGGGAGGTAAGAATATAGGCCTACTACTTTGACAGTATTTGTTCTAAAATAGATATTAGATTGTGAAAAAATGTTTAACTTTACCGTTTTATATTTCATTCATTAAAAACTGTTAATTACCGCGCAGTTGTGAGCTCAGTGGCAAAGCGAATTATTCTCTTCGTTATTTGGTGATTGCGACAGCCCTGTAAAGCGTAGGTCCCAACCCGCCGTACTTGCAAGTGCGTGCTGTCTACTTGCAAAAACGTGGGCAAAATAGTGGGATAC
>JAVFBY010025129.1:0-13369 GCA_034781015.1 Tonicella lineata
AAATCATAATTTGATATTGGAAATTTCATCCAAAGCCTAATTAACATTTTTAATTTAATGTAATGGTCTAATTCTTCTAAATAGTGTACATGTAACTTCATGTTTTACTGTGTCTAAAATATGTCAGAATTAATTATAAGTTAATTACAGTAACGATTTTAGTGCAGTTGAACTGGAAGTTAAGTACATGTTCCCTGGCATTGTATATCATTTATATGTCCAACATGTACATGTCACATTCTTTACTCTAATCCCGGTAAAAAAAAATTCTAGCTTTGTTTTAAATAATGAATCTTCAACTAAGAGGTATATATATATATTTATTTCAAAAGTAAGTCTTAGTCACACTGGCACAGGAAAGTCCATTAATTAATTAATCATATTCTTATCTAGATTAATTCATAGACAACTTTTCAACTCTGTTGTTGATGGTGACTTAACTTATATATACATTTTTATAAAAGCAGAAGAAAAAAAGTTTGACATGCCTCTACCGGGGATTGAACCCAGGACCTTTGGCTTATACATGTATATACATGTATTATACATTTGTTAATTTAACAGAAATATGAAGCTCATAAAATTATAGTTTATAACAAATTAAAAAAAATATCACAAAATATTTTATATTGATATAAATTTTATGAGACCGCTTTAGAATACGTTGATATTTTGATGATTATACATGTATGTATTGTTAATATATTTGGTATTGTTAAAAATATTTAAAAAATATCAAAAAATACTTTATTAACTAGAGAAAATTTAATTAATATATTATGAGATAGTTTCAGAATACGTTGATATTTTTGGACATTTTGATGATTGAAGGTACAATTGTACATGTGTTTTGGTATTGTTTAAATAATTGCAGTCTGCATATATGTCATACAAACTGTTAGCTTCTACTCGCAGTTTGAGTTTTGAAATACTAAAATCTGATTGATGTCAGATGTTATGTACAGTTTAAAACATACACCTTAACCACACACAGCATGTGCCTGCCTCCAAGAACTAGGAACCCAGCTACATGTATCTTAAAACCCAACTGGAAGAAATTAAATTTAGAAAACTGATATGAGTCATCCTACATTTCAATTATAATTTTTTGTCCAGATGGTAAAATTTGTTAAGGTAAATAAGCAGAATATGGCAACAGAATGATCAAGTTTCATACACCTATAATTCTCTATTGCTCAGCTTTGGTTTAACTCGGCTATCATATATTAGTACATGTAAAGGGTTTCGTGTACTACAGGGGTTTAAAGAAGTAAACATTTTACAAACTGAAACTCTTAATTTGAGTATATATTTCTTTTAAAAGAGGGGAAAACATATCTACATGGAACACATTAACATGTGGGTTTCTTCCAAAACTGAAGATTACATTTGATAATTCAATACATTTAAAATTATTAAAGTTGATCGCAGACAGGAATGCCGTACATTACATCACATGGTGTAACATTTCATGGGGACAATCAAGTTTGATCAAGGCAGACAAACAAGGTATAACTGCCTTGATAAACACTTTGATGTCATTTGTGTGTTCCAGACAGCAGGCCACGATCTAGGGCTTATCTCTGCAATTATCTATTTCTACACATGTAGGTCAACATGTTAAAGTTGTATGCTTTGGGTGTTTGCATTTTCGAAAAATTATCTATCATAATTTTGGAAACTCCACTAAGATTGTAGAAATCTGTCAAGAGAGTCAGTTTTTTTTTCTGTAATAGCCTTATTCTCGTTTTGTGTTCTATTTAATAAAAATTCTTCAAAGTTGGGTTGAGGAAGGTTGAGGGAGATTTCTAAATCTAGTAGACGCTTTGAAACTACATTTATTTACTGACCTGATTTGAAATATATCATTGTGTGTTCTTTTTACTTTTACATCTCAGATACAATGTAGATAGATTTCCCCTCTTTTAAATTGAGTTGAAATTTAATACTTTTAGTGACTTCAAAACTTCTACTTAGCCTAGAAAGTTGGGGGTGGGATTAACGAGAAGCTTCTTACTTCTGCTTTGTGAGAAAAATATGTATAACTCTGTTAATTCTGTAATTACGCAAAAATATGTTATTTTGGGCGACCATGTCTCTTTGACTTTTAATTTCTTACATATGTATATAGATCATAAGTTTAAATTTAAAGGATATAAAGTGAATAAGAATAGGTGATTTAGGTCAAGGCTTTCTATTTATTGGGAAATACCAGTCTCTGATTGGTAAAAACTTGGAAGGACTGCCAAATAGAAAGATTGTTAGTCCAACGGACCGGCAAAATGGTTAATTGTTCAAATAAGATACATATGCGTATGCATTGTTCTGGAGTGTGGACTGGTACAAACTTATTTAAACTGGTAAATTTCTACTTAGCCTGTTTTATGGACCTTCTGAATTATCGGGCAGGGAAAACACTGATGTCAACAGGAAACATAATTGCTAAAGATTTTTCTTTAAAGTACACATGCATGCACCCCAGCTCCAACTATCAGATTGAGGTATCAAATTTCTGTCCTAAAATTTTTGAAATTTTCCTTCATTTAAAGCATTGCCAACAAGCATGGTAATTAAGATATGTTGATTAAATAAACTTAATGATGACAGATTCATTTTTAAAACCTATTTTTTATTTGGTTAAAAAACTTACCTTCATGTATATTTTATATATTAAGAATTATGAAATTGAGCTTTCACTTTGATTATAACTCTAGGCGACAGCATACACGCCTACATGTACATTCACTAACATACATGTACATGTGGGTGTTTACAGTTATTTCTTTTAATTTTGACTTTTTTTGTTAAATTTTATGTTATTCCCATGCCCCAGTAATAGCAGGGCATTACACAAATGAGTAACCAAGGCCAATGTATACAAAAACTAAAACTAGCAGCTTTTTATTGTGAATTTTGAAGGCTGGATTTTTTTTGGTTCAATGTGTTAAAAAGTCAAAACGTCTGCCTGCCTTGTTTTCTAGTGTTTTATTTCTTTTCAAAGCTGCATGATTAAATCTATTGTTTATGACAAATCATCCAGAAAACAGAGGTACATTTAGGCAAAATGTTATTAGATTGTTTTTCATATGTGTCATTTTCTGAAATTGTGCTCTTGTTAAAACTTTCTGGAGAGGTTATTACTAAAAATGTAATATCTTCATATCTGCGTAATTGTAAAAACTGTGACATATTAGAAGTACTACACCTGTACACCCGGCAATAGATATTGAAGCTGTATCTTATATAATAGCAATTGACATGAAAATAGAGGGCTAATGTGAAGAATTTTTTTTTACATAAATGCAAGCCAATACAAATGTTAACATTAACATCAACAGTGTCATATTATATAACTTCATTATTGTGGTGTGTTTTTTTTCTCCCCGAGAATTTTGATTTTTGTAAAGGAAAACAAACAACTAATAAGACATCCATACAAATTGAGACTTTTTAAGAAGACTAATAACATTATGGTGTTATTAGGAGCTAAAAAAAGAAAATCAAAGATACTTTTAAAAACTGTTCAATGTTGTTGGCAATGTAAAAATAAATTTCGTCCTGTAAAAAATGCCACTTGGGCAAAGTAAACTCGACAAAACCTCATTAATATTACCAATTTTCCACAAAGTTATTTTTACATTTTTGTAATATTTACAATAATCCCCCCTTCCTTAAAATAAAAACTCCTCAACCCAACTCTATATTACAGTAATCTCCCACCACCCCAACCACCACCCTTTCCGTAAAATAAAGACTCCCAACCCAACACATTAGTAGAGTAATTATCAATGCCATTTTGTCAAATCATTTTAACAGACCAACCAACAGTATAATTTAACAAGGTGAAATAAAGAAATAGGAATAGTTGACGGTCATGTGACAGGAAATGTCAAATGTAATTGGACTTCACATACACTGTATTTTAATCACACCGTAACGTTATGGTTACAAATGTATTGTGATATGTGCATATTGTACTCACATTTACCTTTTTTCATGACAAACAAGTTGAAATTGTTAATTTTGCACACCTGATTAAAACAGACAATGTTCAATAACTTGTGACTCATTTGCATATGTCCATGACATTACCATTAAATTAAGACTGTATGCAAATTTGTGTGATCTTTTTTTGTTTTTGCCAGGCACGAATCTGATAAAGATTGTTTTGTCAGTATTCAGGGTGGTATGTGAACATTTGTAAACAATAAACAAAGAATAATAGAATGGTCAGTTTCTTTCTCATCTGAATTTCTAATCAATTTGCTAACTTCCTTTTTAAGGGCGTTGAAAAATGTACAAATGGGAAGCCTGCTTTGTTGGACAAATGTTCAAGTTCTCCAGAAATGAGATCAGTGACTGATTGATCATGTACTGATTTAACGCTGGACTGAACTACATCGTACATATTCAACCTAAATTATTTATTTTTCAAAATGAGTCGCACTGGCACAGGGAAGTTGAACAAATTAAAAACCGACAGATCATCATTCTCTAGATGAACTCATAGAGACAAGTTTTACATACATGTAAATGTTTACTTTCTGAATCTCATTAATATTTTAACCAGACAACTTGGAAAAAAAAGGTTTAGCAAAAAGAGGCAATATAAAATATACACATTCATAAAGTACATATGATATCTTAAAAGAAAAACGAACCCCAAAAACAGTTTTTTTAAACACACGCATATTTTGAAGGATAAAAGAAAATATTTCACTTTGTTAAAATATGCACATATTTTCTGAATGTAGCACTTAATAAAATTGAGAACAAAGAGTCATACCTTTTAATTGATTTCTATGCATTGCTACTGTAAATAATACATGATGGGGACCATCTGCAGGATGTAAAACTAGAGCTAAAAACTTGCTTCTTTTGAAATTTTAATGATCATTGATAACTTTTTACAATTAAAAAAAATCTGAATACCACTTTTAGCCTTCATATTTTAAGCTATTTTTAAACTTTAATGGCAGGATATTCATTTTTTTCATATTTCTGGAAAGAATACAATGCAGTTTTTGATGAAATTTATTGATGACTTGCTGATTATCATATCTGATCTGTCAATTCATACTGCTTACTCTATTGTCAGAGGCCTTGGTGAAAAACTATTCAACTATAATAAACTTTCAATTTTTTTAAACTTTCTTTTTAAATTTGTTTCCATGGTTGTATAGCTGATAAAATTGATCTAGTCTGGACAGAGTGAAGATAAAATTATTATTTTTTAAAGATAGGAATTCAGAGGCCTAAGCTTCTAAGATCTTTTTTTGCTCTAGCACACTTAAAAAAAATCTCCACTTGAAACAAGAAATAGGTCGCAATCGATATATCATAGATATGCCTCCATTAAACTTAGACAGGAAATATAACCTATGTATTTTAATACTTTTTTTTTTAAATGAAAATTTAGTGTGATATTTGTCTTGATGAAGAATACTTAATTTAAAAATCTTAGTCTAATGGTGTATAGCGTTGATTATGATTTAAGATTAAAAATTTGTTCTGTATATTTTATTGGAAACATTGGTACATGAATAGATTTTATGCTATTCACATATAATTAGACATCTGGTTATTGGTTTGAAATTGTTTCAAATAAATGTGGACAGTAAATAAGCAATCTTGTTACTAGAGATATTTATTTTTATAATAAGTAATTACTACATATAAGTTATATTTCTTTGTTAAAAAATAAATCTGCCTAATTATTTTGGTGGTTATTGTTGATAATAAAATCATAATAGATTACTAATTTTGTGTAAATTGGCAGTTTGCTATTGTTTGATATAGTGTAAATACACACTGATATGGTGCACGTTGTTGTTGTTTACCAGATATTGTGTTGTTGGACTTGTTAGCACTGACAGTTGACATGCTGGCTGACAAGGGCTAGCTGACACAAGCTGTCAGCACAGTCTGATCTTAGCAACTGATGCCAGCGTCTAGCCATTGATCCCCCGACAAAAAACAACCTCTGTTGATGGCTATCGTCTCTTACGGCACACGGCTATGTCACCTCACGACAGATGTAATCACAGTGCCGCCGACTTGATTGAGTCGATATTATGCAACCCATTTGTTAATGCTGTAAGCACCCTCTCTTTCTCCAAAAGGGTGTTACCATGATCAAGTAGTCTATGATCGTGACAAAGAATGACAAATTGTAACTGCTACTGTTCCCCATTTAGTGTTTTAAACTGCTTTTGCGTCTATAATATCATGTTAACATATTTACCAATATTGATTATAGTCCTGCTGCTTCTGAATCCAGCTATTTTTTTAAATAATTTAAATCCTCTATTTTCTGACTGTTGTTTTTTGGCTGGATGTTAATGTCTTTTAAAACAAAACAAATTGTTAAAGAATCTTTGCTATCCTCTTTAATATGTGCAGGCCTGTATAATATTATATTAAATTATTAATTTAATACTATTACTTATTTTCAAATTTTGCCATCTCATTTAAATTATCAATTTGATGGCTTAAAATAATTGTTACGTCAAATTTGGTTTTCCTATTAGGAAGAAAGAAGAATTATTCCATAAATATCTTTAAAATTCTTGGATTGGTGCTTGTCGTTGAACTGTTAATTTATGCAAAATATGCATGCATTTCCAGAATCATGCTACAGCTGTGTGAAGAAATTGTTGAGAATTAATTCCATGAAGATCAAGTTGTCACCACCATATAAAGCCCCCCACCCCTTCTCCATAGTAATTAACTGAACAGCTGCAGTGATATCACATCCAATTTCAGGGCCATCTTTTACTTCTATCATGTCTAAGGTAAAATGATATCTTAATTATCTCAGGCTATTCATTTGGAATCCCAAGTTTTACAACATTTACTTTTCAGTCTATTCTCATTGAATAAAAGATCAATTTAAAAGAAATACGTTTTCATAGTATTTAGTATTTTATGTTCCAATTAGTTTCATTATCATTTCAATAATTGTTCTTTTTACGCTTTTGACAACTTTATGAAAATTAAGTTTGTTTTAAAAAAAAAAAATCTCCTTTTTATATTAGCTCTTATCAGACGCACACATTTGTAAAATTATCCAAATTGTTGCACTAGAAAGTTTTAAAAAATCGGATACTCCTTCTTCATGTACATATTTATGCATCAATTCTGTAACATTGCTAAAGAAGCATTCTGATACTAAAAACACTCGTCGACTTATCATATATCATGGATCTAAGCCGTCCACTGACAAAAGTGGCTCGCAGCTGGATTAGAAATGTGTCGGTTCACACGCCCAGAGTTTATAATCCGGTTTAGTTTTAGCAATGGTGATTTTTTTTACAATTAAAAATGTTTGTTAAAGTTTTATGGACTTACATCTCGGCCTGTAAGTTTGTTAGCTTGGTGTTTATCGTCGTGCTCAGGGGTATTTCACCTATATATTTATTGTGCCAGCCCAATGGATGGAGGAAACCCCCACCAGCATCATTGGCAACAAGGACCAGGACAGGACAGGTTGAAGAACAGAACAACACATCATGAAATCAAATCAGCTTCCCGTTGCCCTTTAGCTCTGAGAGCACCGGGGCAACAGGGAGCTCCCACCACCACCCACAGGTCCTGTCAGATACAAGACCTAGTTTTTAATTCATGGCAGGGAGGCATGTACATTTTTCTCTCCATGTATTTTTAATTATTTTATATTTTGTATTTTTATGATTCATGTAATTGTATTTTCCAGGTGAGAATTCACTAATGATTGATTTATCTGATTTAAGAAATAGTTCACCTTCATGTAAAGATAAATGAGATATAATATAATTCTAGTGCGGATAATGAAAATATTCTTTTAGTTTTGACATCTTGATGTATGTCTTTTAGATCAGTGATTTTTTTCTATTTTTGTGCTATTTTGTCTATTCAAGGAACATGTAATTCATAATATATAATAAAATAGAAAAAAAATGAATAAAGTGCATTTAGTACAAAAATATTGACTGAATTTGCCTTCTGTTTCATTTTCATTGGTTCATAAATGCTTTTTGTCATAAAATTATCTTCGATGTCCAAAATTAGTTACAACAAATATACAGAAATCATGACTACCAATTTCAAAAGCTATTAATATCCATCATCAATTATTAATTAATACCTTATACTTTTTTTCAGATAAATCTTCTTTTATTGGACACCTGAAAATGGTTTGATGTTTTGTGTATACAGGTGAGCAAGTATTTTGTAATGAAATTCAGAATTGTTTACCGGGAATACATTTATTATCAATTTGTTATTAAAAATAGTCATATTTCTGATCATAATTTTCATGAATATTTATATTTATATATAGATATACATGTATGTTTCAAAAGTAAGTGAAAGTTGACTGGCGCATAGAAGTTCATTAGTTAAAAACAGACCAATCATACAGTTCTAGATTTACTCTCAGAGAAGAAGTTTTCAATGGTCTATAAGCTGAATTACATGAGGCCTAAACAAAATAGCTCTTGTCTCAAAGTTTTGGAAGGCTTCGTCGATATTTCCAGCCTCTTGTCAACATATAACAGTTAAATATTGCAGTCATTAAAAAAAAAACAAAGGTAACCTTGACGTTTAAAAAAAAGTAGCTATGATCAAAAAAAAAAAAACCAATGCTTTTCAATAGATTTTCATCTAAATATAAAAATAAGAAAATGATAAAAAAAAAAAAATCACCGCCTGCCTGGTTGGATTTTTTCAGGCTGTTTGAGTAAACAAGACATTTTTTTCTTTAGGCCTAAATAAATAAGTCTAGGACCATACAGGGGTTTCCTTTGTATATGTAGACGGTAACCAGTGACCTGTAGCGGTCTACTCAGAGTAAAAATGGCATGGGCATCCGCCTACTTTTTTAGGGGGGCAACAGAAAATGTTTCATTTGTTCTGATCTTACATGTACATTTAACTGCCTACTTTTCAGTGGTAGCCTCTTTTTCTAAAAAATAAGGAAAAAAAAAAAATGCCGGATGTCATTAGGGATGTTTACATACATGTATTATTTCATGATTTTTAAAAATCTAGTGAATTGGTCGAAAATAAAAATAAATTAATTTGTTTTTTAAAATTTAATTTTGATGTAAATGAAAATACAGTTTGGCACTGTCAGTAGTTGGTTTAAAAGAAGGTTCTAATCTTTAACTGATGAGTGAAATCATATTCATTTAAATATTCAGCCTATGTTATATCAATTGAAAATCACATCCGAACTACATGTACTGATCAGTCATTTCTTGGAAATGGCATCATATTTCTTGGAAATGGCATCATATCTTTGTGTATGACTTAGGTGGGAACACTTATGTAAATAAAGTATTATTTTGGGGAACAGTAATAAATTCTGGTTAAAAATTATCTAAACACTTACTAATTATTACAACTACATTTATACAACTGCAAGTGTGAATAGTATGGCGTAACACACTAGGCAAACAAGGCTATAAATCATCCCACACTAAGACATAAGAGCATGTGACTTATGTAGCCTTTGTTTAGTAGAACAGTATACATTTATAAGAGTGGGTTAAGATATTTGATGATGAAAAAGCTTGTAACTTACCCTGCTCTGATGGGTGCGGCGTAGAAATTTTCTTATGAACTGAAAAGACAAAAGGAATCAGGATTCAAACTCTGGGGAACAATTGGTTAACGTCACTATGACGGCTACAGCATTGAAAGACGATCTCCTAGGTCTGCCCCTCACTTCCTGTTTCCAATCAACCTGCTATTTAATTGACGGAATCTTCAGCACTTTACCTGTCTCTATAAAAATGTGACTTTCTGTTGGAAGATTGTGGATTCATAAGAGATTAAATGCTCTAAAAATTTATAATACCGGAACCAGCTATTCTTGGAAATGGCAATTCCATCTTCTATCTTATCACTGCACCCACATATTTATTACTCATTTACAAAACCACATGCAATTAAAAGGCTTTAAAGTCGTAGATATTTAGAAGAAATATTAGAAAAGTTTATCTTATATTCCTAGTTACCATTTCCATAAGCATTCCTCGGCCATATTTTTAACTGTAGTAAGATCCCAAGAGTTAAACCATGATTGTTCATAAATACATGTAGCTCTATATAGCTTTCTGTGTACATGTAAAATACATTTATAAAGGAGCCTTCACTGACATGTAGTGTAGGAATATGAGTTTTAATGCCACCAGTAAAACAAGGTCTGGTAATAGTCTGCCCTTTTTTTCTTGGCTTACTGGCCTTGTTTTCCTCCCCCTTCTGATGCCCCCATCGTTCTCTCTTTTGAGTGGCTGGGTTCATTCAGTGCCTTGAGCCAGCAGTTTGACAGGAGAACAAGGCCATGTTGGGGGCCTCAAAAGGCATATCAATGAATGAAGTGGCAAGCCTCGGTGTGTACTACTCCGAGCAGGAGTTGTAAAACATCTTGTAACTGGAGCATCTTGGCTGACTTCATTGGCCTAAGGGGAAATGAGATCTCCTTACAATGGGGGAATTTCATCTAACGGGTATCTGGGACAGGAGAATGCAGCAGACTGATAACCTTTAGTCTGTACATCTTCCATTGTATTTTTTCCTCGAGATGTAGCTAGTATTTATGAGCAAGGCCAGCAGACTTCCACCCATACTAACTTTACTACAGCTGCTTTTTAGGCATGTTTTACATTGTTTACATTTCCAAAATAACATCCAGGCGGGCAGAGAAAGAGGAACTACAGCTTTTAACTCTATAGTAACTGGATACCTATACAGTACTCTTTTCTTGTACATGTAAATTACATGAATTTGAGGTCTGGCATCTTGCCTCTGCTACTTAACAGGAGTTATAAAGAAACAGTAGGCCGCCAATGACGCAAAATGATAATTCTCTACCTCAGAGCTTCCAACAAAAAAAAATACAAAAAATCCCCAGAAAAAAACACGTGTGAATGCAAAGGCTGTTAGAAGTGAAGACTGGGTTTTAAATTTCCTTGTATTTTGTATTTCCGTTGCTATCAAAACAGCCCAGAGTTTCGCCCATGGAGTGAGGAGATAATCAAAGACGACTTAAAATGAAAAGGCAGAGTTTTTTCACTTTACCTTTTCCTGTAAGAGCTAGATCCATTAAAAGCTGTAGTTATTTATAGAGGATTTCTTCATCGTGCACCTCGGAAGTTCTGACAATGGGGGGTAGTTATATTGTTAAATGACATCTGATATTCATTGCTGGCATATCCATGGATTCTCTATATCATTACATATGTGTAATGTTCTTTTATTTTCACATAAAGACTATGCAAATGGGACAATTGTAGTTAATTTAGCATTTTTTACTTAATACGGTCTAGTAATATGACCAAAAATACAAATCATGGGAAAATAAATTGACTATTTTATACATTCTATATACAAGTGTATAGACTATATAAATGTAGACTGTATTTTAATATAATGATATATGAGCATATTTAAGCAATTTGATATTCATGTATTTTTATTTTTGACTTGTTATCCACCGATTTCATTTGAACAGATTGTAACCCAGATTCAAACCTCTTTATGTAGAAGACATGGACACTACATCTTTTGTATATTCCATGCCTATATTTGTAGCTATTTACTTTCAAAAAGTTCAATTCCTGTTCTTTCTTCTTATAAAGCAAGATAAAAGGGCTTGTTATTAAATGGTTGACTGTGCATACTGTCCATGTAGATAGTGGTTATTTCAGAAACATTATTACATTCTACATTTGATTAGGATTTGATCATCTGATACACATTCATCAGACTTAATTACTGATATTGTCTGAAAACTATATGTTGTACTTTCAGCTATTCAATGAACATTTGATTATATTCTGTTCATTTTTTTTATTGTTTGGAAATAGTCTGATATAATCTCATTAGTGAATTAAATTTATAATCAAATTCATAATTCATAAATGCTTAAAGAGGCTACACCTCAGAATTTAGGCCAAAAACTCGACTGAAACAAATTAAACTGGGTTTTCTCTATTACTCTAGTATGGCCCAAAGTATAACCTTTCAGAAAATACCACCGCCGTGAATGTGCGATTTACCGTATTGAAATAATACTAAAGTTTGTAAAATCTATAATGCGACCCGCATTACGATGTCTAATGCATGCATGAAAATTAATGAGGCATGCATGATACGGTGGCTATTCCGTAATTCGGATAACTCTGTGTTTACATCAAAGAGAAAACTGTGCGAAAATCCACCATATATTGAAGGCTATCTGTCTGCTGTCACATGCTGTGACCTTATATAGAAAATAGGCTCTTCTTGGGAGGAATATTCATGCTAAAGGCTCCCGCGAAAAGTCATTTTTGCACATCAGAAAAACTCATGGAAATACTGCATTCTTTTTAACTTTTTCTTTTACAACTAGTGTGAAAAAGTGTTATGAGAAGGAAAGTGTTGAATTTTCACAAAACTGTGATAAAGCTTATACCAAAATCCTGAGGTAAAGCCTGTTTAATTTTCCAGGAGGTCAGATGATTGTAACGGATGTTGTTGATACAAAAGACCGTGCCTCTGCGATTGGCAAACTGGCTATATCATACGGACTCGGAATGGTTATTGGACCACTGGTCGGGGGACTTACTACCAAGCATTATAAGTAGGTCACTCATAATTCTTTTTCTGAAATTTGTTTTATTTCAATAAGAGTTGTTAACATTGTATATCGAAAAAACCTAATGAAGATATATTCATCAAACTTATGTCATGTCCATGACAATTTGTATGAATATCTTACAACACATATTAGACTTTCGCTAAGCTTTTGACTCAGTGAACCATAAGAACATTATAGAGAAACTCCAAAAAATATCCCTTAATTGGCTGGAATCTTACCTCTCTGAAAGAAAACAATATGTCTACATAGAAAACCAAAGTTCTCGTCATCTCCCAATACTGGCTGGTGTCCCACAAGGATCTATATTAGGAACCCTCATTTTTATTATTTTTCTGATCTTTATTTATTTTGATCTCTTACTCTGTGACACAACCAGTATACTGTACCTGTATGCGGGTGATTGTACTATGTCAAGTCAATGAAGTCATAGTAAGACGATTGTCTTAGAGGATATTTTGTACAAAGACCTAGACATTATTGAAAACTGGTGCTGCCAAATTTTTCAAAATCAAATGTTATCTTAATTTCAAACAATCATAAATTCGGACAAACAAATCACTAAAATTACAAATTTCAAATTCCACATTGACCCATGTTCATTCTCATAAAATCCTTGGCCTAGTTGTTGATGAAACTTTGAACTAAACATATTAATTTTATCTGTAACAAAATATCATCTAAACTTGGTGTTTTATATACTCATAGGCACATTCTTTGAAAAAAGGCAAAACTACTTTACTACAA
>JAVFBY010025240.1:0-13364 GCA_034781015.1 Tonicella lineata
GCAATGTAGATCTGAGGGCGTCCTATAGCAAACGGTGTTCAATGATGTCAACTAGTGTGGGGTTCAAGAAAGGTCACAGTTAAATTGTCAAAAGGAAAACCAGATAGCAGGAAGCAATGGTAAACATAGATGCTTGTTTGTTTGTTAGGGCAAACCCAGGGGAATCCCGACTCATATACCATGAATTGATAAGCGACCCTCTGATTGGTCGACCAATCAACGTCATATGGCAGGGTATGTCCTCAGATCTACATCACGACAATATACTGGAGAGCTAATGTAGATCTAATTTTAATCAGATTGGGGATTATTGCACAAGATAAGAACTCCGCTTGCATGGCACAACCTTAAACGGTTCGCTTAAAAGGGGTTAGTACCTGGTTGAATGTTAAACACAAATCAAATATAATTTAAACGAAAAAAAAAAAATACTATCACTAAATTATAACTAATTATTGTGGCGTATCATGTAATTATTTATTATTAGTCATGTCAGTAGTATATAATGGAAGATACGTTTATTCTTCCTTTTATGTAATAACCCCAGGTTGTAGAGATAGGGCAAAAATTCAGCCCTGTTGTAGATAGTGCTTCACGCACAACGTTATTATGCATTAGCGCTTCACTCACCATATTATAGAGATAGCGCTTCACGCACCCTGTAATAAAGATAGAGCTTCAAGCACTATGTTATAAAGATAGCCCCACTACTTCCCATGTCACAGCGGAATGTTTGTGAAGGGTAAATGCCATTTTGTCTAGCTTGTAGTATAACATTGGGAAGTAGTGGCATAGTGGGGTTGTCTCTATGACATGGGGAAGTAGTGGGCGCTATCTCTATAACATGGTGCTGAGGCACTTATACATAATAACGTTGTGCGGAGGCGCTATCTCCATACCATAATGCAGGGGTGCCATCTATATAAGGTTGTGGCGCGGAGCTATCTCTACTTCATGGTGCGGGGGTGCTATCTCTCTAATATGGTGCATCAGAGCTAATACATAATAAAGATGTACGGAGGCGCTATCTCTATAACATGGTGCAGCGACGCTAATACATAAGGACGAATTTTTGCCCTATCTGAGTATCTCTACAACCTGGGGTTATTACATATAAAGCCTACTACTCATATCGACTGCATTTTTTTTTTCATTCAGTGGGCTGGCATGCCGCCATATAAATCCACCGTGAACAAACAAAAATAGCGTCAGGAGTGGAAGGACATTTTAAAAACTGTATGAACGACTTTTCATGTCGTATATCCTCCATTCAATTGGCAATTATTTGGTACATTTCCATAGCAATCGCCATTCAAATAATATGTTAGTTATTAATCTGTTTAGCTACCATTCATAAATGAGGTGTTTATGTATTGAATAATAGTTAATTTTACTGAGACATAAACGATGTGTCATGAAAAAACTACAATATAACTAAATGTTTTTACAGCTCTCATGATTTTATGACCTAATTTTTTGACAAAACAAAGGACACCTTTTTTAAAACGGCTAAGTTGAATAATCAGGGTGTTACGCAATCTGATAAAAAAAACTGTTAAGTTTGTAGAAATTGTAGTGCAATGGTTAAATTGTGCGATTGGAGAGAAGTTATATAATTTTATAACAGAGCGAAATGGACAAAAATAACATTTGAAAATTGTTCTTATGTCAACTTTATGAGCCTCCTTTTTATTCAGCAATGATGGATTGTATGAAAAAGTCAGGAAAAAACAAACATTTTATCTAGATGCGGATAACGGTTATTATTTATTGTACAAATTTCTCAGCCATTGCTTAGATGTCAACTGATATACATGTATATGGTTGATTGCCCCCCAACTTCTATTTTGGGGGATTTTTTTGTGCGTCTGACAAACCTTAAGCAGACAATTTCTTTGGCTCGGACCATACCAAACTTTGTGTGGTGCCGTGCCTTTTCATTTAAATTGGTTTAAGGTGGCACCTCCCAATGTTTCATCAGCTCTTTTTTGGCCTGTTTTGGGTGACTGGCAGATCCTACATCTATGCATCTAAAGGTTTGTCGGAGAGGGCAGTTGCTGTACTCTGTATGATGTTTCCAATAACTCCAAGGGTACTGTCACCAGTAAATCTATAAACATTCTAATATACTGGGCATAGGGACCACAGTAGCGGGGAAAGGGCAGCTGGTGTCATAGGCGCACTTAAAATGGCGGAGTCATAATGTTATTATGTATGAGGATCAAAGCTGGTCGTCTATGGGATGATCAAGCTGATCTCCTGTACATAATAGTGTTGGTTTGTGCGTCATTATGTACAAGAGGAGCTAGCGATGGCCTCAACATTTTAATTTCTCCTCAGCTGTCCTTTTCCGTCTGAAGTTTCGGGGGGGTCTTGCAGGTCTGCGGTGGATAATGTAGTGTAGGAAGTTTTGTATATTTGCCTTTTTTTGCTGAAGATTCTTTTTTTTGGTGTCAGTTGCTAAAGTAGACATCCAGGAATCAGAAAAGTATCGGTACAATGTACATGTAACATTTGTTTCCATCAACCATATGGCCGCCATCTTTTTAAAAGGTTTTTGCCTTTTAACTCCAGTTCTGAAAAACATATAAAGTCAAACTTGATGGTTATAGCTTCAATAAATCATACCAAAGGACTCCCAGATGCATGGTACAGATTTACTAACATCTCACTGGGTGGCAACCAGCTTTATTTTCATATGGCTACCATTTCAAGACCAATATGAATATAATTTGGGATATGATTGGAGTATGAAATCCATTTTGGTGGCAATACCAACATTTACTATGCCAAAGAGTAAAAAAAAAAAAACAACATTGGATTGATTTGCTCATATATCTCAATGGATCAAAGGCATGTAAAATGTCAAAATGGCTGCCACTTTAGAACATATTCGCTTAACAATCTTAGATCTAAAAGCCATACAAATTGCATTTGGGAGTCATTTTTTCCTAATGTTATTGTACCAAGGAGATCCAAAAGTGCTGTGTAAAGAGCATTGGACAACATTTATTACGCGTTTATAAATTGGTCCGGAAAAGTCTACAAATGCCCTTATAGGGAATAACATTCTCTACATATTACCATAATAAAAAGCTTTCATTTGTGTAGCTTAACTTGTCATCACTTCATCTTTTATGGCGCCTAGGCCAGTGTTACAACAGTCCTCATCTGCCTCACATTTGCAACTCCCTGCGCATGGTAGACTGTTCTTCCTGCGCGTGCATGGATGTCTTGAACAATAGCTAGTACCACATTTACACTTTAAGAGTTCTACCACAGCCTCAGGTGCAGGGCTTTCTGCAGTCAGGATAGGCAAGCTAGAACCTGACGCCATCCTTGTTCCAGCCTAACTTGGAAATGTCTGGTATTATGGGATCAAGAACATCGTCTTGAGCCCAAAGATGTGCTAGCACATGTGCTGAAGCCAGACTCCTGATGTAGATGGCAACATATTGGCGCTTTGGTTTGGCGAAAGTGTATCAGTTTTTCAAGCAGATATAGCCTTAGTGTTGACAAGCAAACAACAACGTTCTTCACAGCCTGAAATCAGACTTGTGAGTGGTGTTTCATTCCCAGGTCAGCAAGAGACATAACTTTCATCAGAAACTTTAGGGCACTCTTCTTGTTAAAACAACATTTTTTTTTACCGCAGGAGGGTTCAACTTCAACCCATATATGAGTCGACACCAAAACATTTTCAATCAAAAATTCTTTAAAATAATTGTACATAAGAAAAACAAATCTTTTTTTAATTAGGTTTTCAGAATTGAATCTATCTATGATAAAATATTTATTTATTTTCACTTTTGTGATTGCTATTTTATATTATGATTTCTTGAGTAAATGTTATTATCTTTGTCACCTGTTCCAGTACATGTAAGTTATCAGACCTGTAATTGGGCCCTGTGCCTGTTGGATCCTGAATAAACATTAGAATACATTAGGTGAAGAAAGAGCCTCAGCATTGCCTGGATTACATGCGACAACTGGAGCAGACATGTACAACAGGAAAAACTTGTGGCGTTGGCCAAAAGAGGCCATGAAGAGGCTGATGAATGTCAGTTTATGCTGACCTGGGTAGAGGTCAGGTGAAACACCACGAGCAAATGTGATTTCAGGCTGTGAAAAAATGTGTTGTTTGCTTGTCAGCACACAATAAGGTTATTTCTGATCAGGATCCTGCTACACCTAGATGGAAGAAATTCCAAAAGCTATAGCCAAACTAAAGCACCAATGTTGCCACCTACATCAGGGGCCTTGCTCCATCATAACTACAGAGCTACCAGACACTTGCAAGTTAGGCTGGAACAAGGTTGGTGTCAGGCTCTCGCTTGCCTATCCTGACCCCAGAAACTGTTGCGACTGAGGCAATGGTAGAGCTGGTACCAGCTACTGTTCAAGACAACCATGCACGGGCAGGAAGAACAATCTGCCATGCTCATGGAGTTGCAAATGAGAGGCAGATGAGAACTGTTGCAACACTGATCCAAGTGCCATAAACAGATGAAAGAGATGACATTAAGGATACACAAATGAAAGCTTGGTATAATGGTAATAGGTGGTTAAGATAATGTTATTCTTTATATGGTCATTTGTAGACTTTTACGGACCAAACGTGTTATGGATGTCTAATGCATCCAATGCTCTTGACACAGTAGTATTGGATTGCCTTGGTACAACAAAATTAGGCTAAATTAACTCCCAATTGCAATTTGTATAGCTTTTACATATAAGATTAGATGGTTAAGCAAATTTGTTTTAAAATAGCAGCCATTTTAACATTTTAACTATATATTTGACATATATAAGACAATCAATCCAATGTTTTTTTTTAACTCCTTGGCATAGTCAAGGTGGGTATTGCCACAAAAAAAGATTTCATACCCCAATCGTATCCCAAATTATATTCATATTGGTCTTGCAATGGCAGCCCTTTTGAAATTAAAGCCAGAGCATTTGTTACCAGAGCACATAGTCGCCAAAGCGATGGTCATTGAAGTATTTGTTACCAGAGAAACTGTCGTTGGAAAAACGTCACGGAGCAATTGTCGCCAGATCATACTGCCCTACCCTCACCCCTCATCGTATAGGTGAAATAATCTGAAGGATAGAAGGCATAAACATCAATCCAATTAAATTTTAACCCTTTATAGAACACCAGTGTGGGGGGTTAAAACAGGGTCAAGGGGTTGGTGTTCAAAGGGTTAAAGAGGCTTAACCGGAGATTCCAGCAGAAAATGGCTAAAAGGAACTACCTCGGAAATGAATTTTCTTTATATTTCTGCAGTGGCCCAAAGGTATAATGAACTTCAGAGAAATTGACTGCTTTACAGTGTATGCCCTGGAAGTTGATATTTTCTTATATATCAAATTTTATAGAATTCCTTTTATTTGATTTCAGGCAAGCAATCCCAGGTATTGTCTCTTCAGAAGGCAAGAAATATAAAATGACAAAGCACAATTTGTATTTAGAAGTAATTTTTAATTCCATTTTTTGTTACATGGATGTCTACAGTACTAAAACTGATCTACTGAAGAGACAATCTTTAGTATACAAACATAGATCAATGACAAATATTGTCCACTTTAGTCTAAAACTTAAGTACTGAAAAATTTAGTTTCTTTCTAAATCAATATTAACCTTTCTTCATCAAAGTCAAAGTTCGGAATAAAATTCTCTAAGGACAGATTCCAGTGCACACTAAGGCCCAAACGAGAATCAAACCAACCCCAGGATTCAGGCACCAAATGGCAAACAGTTTATCATAGTTATCTGGGGATCATTCCACAAAACCATCTTAGCCTAAGTAAAAGTCCAGCGTTTTTAAAGCTAAACTTATTATTTTTAACATTTATTTTGTAAGACATTAAAGAGTTTGACATTGGGAACATATAAAGCATAATCGTTAATTTAAAAACCGGAAGTGACGTTCAAAATGGCAGATTAGGTAAGGTCTCTTCTATACCCGTCTAGTCATGAATGCCTTTGTGTATCTTCTGCACGCTTTATCTTTGTTATGCTGTTGTTGATTCGTTGTAAATGTAGATGCATACACAGGGAGACGTGCATTCACAGTCAGGTGCCTAACTTTTTCAGCGATTTTGGGCGTCACTTTTGGCATTTAAATTAACAAATTAACGACTATGCTTTATTGGTTCCCAATGTCACACGCTTAAATGTCTTGTAAAATAAACGTTTAAAATAGTAAGTTTAGCTTGAAAAACGCTGAACTTGCCCTTTAATCTTAAATACCATTATGACAAGTACAGAAGATAGTGTTTGTTGTGACAGTATGAGTTTAGATCACATTAGACTAAGGTTGCTTTATGAAACAATACTCTGGAGTCTTGTGGAGTCTTGGTAGCAGACATTCACTTCCCCTCTAGAGGGATAAAATAAAGTCTTACAAAAACTGGCCCCTCAACTAAATGGAATGTTTTCTTAGCTTCCAGTGTTTAAATCATAAACTATACATTGTCCTTTTTGTGTTCAATTGTCCAAAGTAATAATGTTAAAATATTGCGAATTAAGATGAGATCATTGACTGAGCTAAATAAGTTAATCTTACAATATATACACTAAAACTCCTTTTACCAAAGTTTTCCAACAATGCTTTATGCGAGATCTGTTTTTCTTCTGCTGGGAAAATCCATTCAGAAATTTCTATTCAGCATTAAATTAACAGACATTTAGAAGACATTTTCATAATTTATAAATATATTACAAAGTTTTTAACTTTTCGTTTCGCCTCAGCATGTATTTCGCATAAGTGAAAGCATAAGACGAATATTTTAACATAATGACATAATAAAAACAGGCTTGGAATTTCTGATAAACATTTTTCAAACAACTGCTCACTCCAAAACATTCTGCACAGAACATCGTGAAATAAATTGTGGCTTACTAAGCATATTATTGCTTTTAAATGCTTAATCAAAAAAGACAAATTATTTTTGTTCCATACTTCCTTGATATCTTGTTATGCCTACATCTGTAATAATGAAATCAACTGAACAGTCTGTACTACGCAGAGAATTTCATAGCAACGAGAATTAGAATGTATCTTACTTTTTTTTAACATATGTTGCTTTATAACACAGCAACAAGGAATGACAAAGTATGCTGTTTCATTTGCTTCAATTACAAGACTATCATAATAATTCCATTTCATACAAATGTATATTCCATACAGTTATTTTGTAGTAGGGCTAATTTTGGTTCATTAATGACAATGTGTGTTACAGATTTTATGTTTTAATTTGAAAAGGGTCAGCTTAAGTATTAGCTAGATAAAAGATATATAATAACAGCATTAACCTTTGTCACAATTGTAGGCCTAATAATATTTAATAGAGTAAAAATGGTAACGAAAACTTCAACAACAAAGATAAGAATGTAAATCTGTATAATATAAGATATATCATAATAATAATAATAGTAAACGGAAGGTATCACAAGACAGCATATACATGTACCAATACTAAACACTAAATGTCATGAAAATATACATTCCTTTTATGAAGATAAGATAACTACATGTATATGAAGCTAATGCAAATCACTGAGATTCAACTTGGATTTATGCCTCTTATATATCTTTCTTAACAACTTTTATTGAAATTTATTAAAACTATGCACTATATCTATTAAAAAAAATTATTATGGTACATACAATTATGATAGTTAGTTTTTATTTTAGTTTTATTCCACCAAAATTGTCTTCATAGTACATATGTCTTGACATGAAGTGAAATTATGACGAAAAAACCCCCAACCTACATGTACCATTAACTTAAAGCTATTAGCATGTAATAAAAATTGGAATGCTTATAAAAAGATTCATGAATAAACTTCCCCTTAAAAATGCATTAAACGAATAATGTGAAGCAAATAGTAGCCTTTAATGGATTTCCCTTGGATATAAAATGATTGCTTTATTTCAAAGTACAATAAAATAACAAAAACTAAAAACAATTATTCTAAAATATTTTACCGGGGTGATTAAAATACAATGAAATTAAATTATTTTTTTAAAAATCTAATGTATTGCATTACAACAAATTTCCTACCAAAACTTACTGAATATATTGCCTTTTTAAGTAAATATGTTCACAAAAACATTGAAGACAAACAAATGTATGTTTAATGACAAAGCAAGCCAGTGCAATACAAGTTTACAAGTAGGCCTACTGTGTGACCAAATGACTGTTTTCTAGACAAATTTGTTCGTATATTAAAGCTATTTTAAATGTTATAGAACTTCTGGATAAGTTAATTGCCAAATTACAGTATAAATGTATTAAAAACAAAACAATAACAATATAACAAACAGAACAATGTGACTTTTGATCATATGCCCATGAACGAGACCTTTAACATATGCAAAAAAAAAATAAAAATGGAGTAAATTTCATCCAAGTGTAACATAAGTATATGCATTGTGATGTTCAAATAAAAATTAAAAATTTAACCTTAAAATGTTCCAAGGCTGCTTCAATACTGAGTGATACAAAATTAATTTGTACATAGTAATTCATTAGCTACAATTAAATATGTACACATTATAATTTAGGCACCTGATAAAATGTTGAGACCCACACTAGTGAGCCTCAGTATACTTAAATATTGCAGGTTGATTATTGTCCTGTAGATCTGGATGCCTTCATGAGGGTCTAGAGGCAGTTCTTCAAGGAAATAACCAAAACAAATCAATATATTACACATTAACATATAATCCTATAATTCATTCTACACAACATAAATGTGTGACTTGTGTTAGATATTAGGACCATATATTAGAAACTCACAAAGTAAAATTGTTAAAAGTTGTAAAATTACTTTAATTTTTTTATATATTCTTATATGGATTGTATCTTATTTTCCTAAAAGTTGACAGACATAACAATAAGAGGTTGATAGAAGTTGCATCTAAAGGCCATTTAGCTGCCACTAGAATCAATAAAGAATTTTATCTTACTGAAAAACAGGTATATCTAATCTTTGTCTAAAAAAAGCCCAAACTATTCAATTCTTAAGCCAAAATATTTAATTTTTACAAGTTTTTGTTTTAAGTTATGGACTATGGATTTCCAAAATTACATTAAGTATGAAATCTATTTATTTTAACAAATCTGGAATGATGTTTTTATATCGAAACCATATATCGATATTCAGGATGAGTTAATAGATTTTAGTCTTGTTATCTTTGACCATTTTTACTGTTTAACTTTTTCTATTATCAGTGGAAACATTCTAAACAAATATGTGAGGTCATGCTTATTTTCAGTGAAAAGTAAAAATAAATGGACAATTAACTTCAACAATATGCCACAAAATAAAATAATATGTAAATGATTTCCAAAAATAAAATGTGCAACAAAACTGAAAATTTAAAGCAGAAAAGTGAACATCTAAAAATAAAACAGTTGTATATAACTTATGAAACTGTGCAATAATATCAGGGGTATATCTTTTGGTATAAACATAATCGAATATGAAATAGTGAAACCAAAGAATAAACAAGAGTACCATGAATACATGCAGCATATACACAAGAAAACATCATGAAAAAGAAGACAAAGGAGATAAACTAAACAGAAGCAGTATTTTTGCTATTTTGGGATAGTACTTTTTTGGTTTGTACAAATTTCAGATTGAAATCTTTGCAGAATTTAAAGTGCTATTCAAAAATGGTGAAAATACTGTAAACCATCAACAGCACAAAATTATGCCAAAGAACAACACTGAAGCCAATCAAAGGGAGAAAACACAGAAAAAGTCAAGACAACTAGATCACTCTAGACTGAGTTATCTCCCCTAGTACACTGAACTAGAGCCAGGTTTAAACAGTGGAGAGTGCGGTGCAGCAGCACAAGTAACACTTACGGAAGCGGCCCATCTGCTTCACTGCAGAGTGCACTTGCTTGTGACCTCACCCATACTGTCGGCCAGTTTGGAGGGGAGGTCGGAGACTTTTGCCCTGAGCTCGCTTAAATTGGAGGGAAACTCTGGAAAACACAAGGAAACGCACACCAGTTGGATGGAGCAAGCAAAAATAGAGCGCACAAAAGAATTAAAGAGTTCACAAGCTTTTAATAACAAAGACAGACACCAGATAGCCATCACGTCAGCGGCGTAGTCAATTGACACAGAGCTGCAATACATGTTAAACAATTTCACACACCCAATATGATCTCCAATCAACGAAAATTCATCCTTTAGAGGAAGAGTGTATCATTTGTACGTGTAGTAGGCCTATTTTGATATTCGTAAAACTTGTATTGATTAGTTTTATTTCAGCCAGTAGGGTTATACCTGAAAACTCAAAAATTTTTAGGTCTTTTTACAAGGAAATACATGTATATTTGTTTGTTTGATTGATGTTTAACATTATACTTAAAAGTATTTCACTAGAATTATATGGAACATTTATAATAAGGTTTTAGTAGTTAAGTCAGAATCCGCTTCACATCAGAATACAGCACTTCAAAAAACTTGACAAATGCATGCATGGAAGAAGTAAGAAAATTGACCACATGGATTTGTGCAGACTAAAATTGTGAGTAGAAAGACCAAGATAAAAAATAATAAGCTAGAAAATGAATGGAAAAAGATGATTTGAAACCAATGAGCCCAAAACTGTGTCCATGTGGTATAAAGGAAGAAAAGATTTGTAGTTTTGATATATTTCATGTATCATTTTTATATAGCCATGTTTTTTAAGTACAGTTGAGTTTAAAATGAAGCTCGAATAGCAAACACAAGATAGTTTCATAAACCCACATGCACAAACCCAAAGCTAAGTTCATCCTAATGAAAAAAATAAATATGTTTTCCACCTATTAAATGCAGGGACTAAATAAGTAGATTTATGTAGTGTTAACCTTCTTCAATATGCGATCAGAAAAAAAAATCATTGAACTTCAATGAAAGTACAAATGTTTCGAATGAGGTATAAGAATCTAACATGTAGTATATATGTGTATAAAGAACAGTTAAATATTATATATATATATTTTTATACAATCTTTATATATACACAGATAAAATGATTTTTCTTAATAGTGCTTGTTCTTGTCAAGTCTTGAGCAAAAGATAAAATGGTAAAGTATATACAATGACAAGGGAGACTACCATGAGACATTTGTTACGGAAGCCAGAAAAGACAGGGGCTCAGGATTACAAAATTGTGAATCATTTCCGACTTAACTCATCCTACTATTTACTCATCTTATCATTTATTATGATTGGTAATTTGCAAATAACTAAACCTTATTTAGAATTAGAATTGAATGATTTCATTTCATTTCCCACCTGTTTTCAAAAATTAAAATGTAATCCTGGCCCCGCAAACACAAAGGCCCTGCGACTGGTGAACCCAGTCCAAGTGATGGGCAAATGCATTTAGTCAGGAAGAACAGACAGCTTCCATATGGATGACAAGTTCGTTTGATTGTAACTTCAAACAGCAACCTTTCAGTTGTTTCTAAACCAATGTTCAAATTTGACACATGATCAAAACGTTGATTTAAAAGTTATAAAGAAGGTTTGGGCCAGTTTTCAGAGGTTATTCATAACCTCAGTAACATGACTAAAGCTCTTAAAAGTTGTCATCATGTATGAGAAAAAAAAATCCTGCTTTTTATGTATTTGATTCCTTGTCTATTAAATGATAAAAGTTATTCAATAAAGGAAGTACATGATTTAAGTTTACACGAAGTTCATACAGCAGCATAAAGAAGAGAATTTACTTGCAAACTCATCGTCATCGGAGTCTGCATTAGCCTCGGCTGCTAATTCTGCAGGTGTTTTCTTTTTCCGCCCAATCCTCCCATCATCTCCTAAAGGCTCTTCCTCAGGGGGTATCTCTTTCTTCTTTAAACCATACTACAACAAACATAAATGGTTTCTTCTCAACATACCTTCATTAAATTGTAAGATGTGCAAATCTGGGATTGATGGATTGATTGATTGGTATTTTACGCCACATTCAGCGGTATTTCAGCTACGCTGTGGCGTGCAAATCGGGATGACATTCATATGCATAGTCTACTGTAAGACTAGCAGAACTGCCTGTACGTTTTAATTTATTGATTGACTGATTGGGGTTTTACGCCGTACTTAGGGGTATTTCAGCTATATGACGGTGTGCCAATCCCATGGGTGGAGGAAACCACCGTTCACGTCACTGGCAACATGTAAGAGAAGACAGAAAAAGGAACAAAAAACGACACCACAAAAAAAAATCCACTTCATGATGCCCCTTACTCCGAGAGCACCAGGGCATCAGGAAGCTCCCATCCAACCACCCGCTTGTACATTTTAGATTTTATCACTCTCCTGTGAACAAAGCCTTCCTGCAATTATTTCTGTTTTACCTGTTTTAGCTTTTGCAGACTTACCAATTTAATATTGAACTAATAAGACACTTTTATTTGTTTGATAAGGGTTTAATTTACACCATGTACATGTACTTAAGGTTATTTCACTCATATGACAACGTTCCAGTCCAATGGGTGAAGGACAAAGAGGGCGCAGGAGGACAGAACATAAAACTTGACACCTCAACAAATCCACTTCTTGATGCCCAGAGAGCACCTGAAAGCTTTCGCTTATAAGTACAAAACGTAGAATAATCAGATTTATCACCTTCTGTTTTTATCTCTGAATTATCTTTGAGTAGACAAAACTGTGAGGCTATGTTAGAAAACTGACCTTGTCTCTGATTGATTGCCTCATGCCCTCTCGCTCCTCTTCCATCTTCCTATGTTTTTCTTTCCTTTTCTCCTCAGCTTCAAGTCGTGCTGCTACGATTTCGGGATCTTCTCCGGCCTCTTCTCCTTCTGGCGTCTCTTCTGTTTCCTCTTTATCACCCAGAGCTCCTTGAACAAAACAACATCAGATAAGTCCAGTTTCTCTACTGAAAAAATTCTATAAATTACAATTTCTATGACTTGACTGCTCCAACCAGAAGCTTTCAAAGCTGTAGGCCTACATCAAAAAGACAAATGAACTGAAAAGGACAGACATAGGGGAGACTGGGAGGGCACTGGGATGTTTTAGACATTTTGTTAAAAATAGTGAATACTATGCACAATCTATTTTTAAAACTATGATTGTTAAATTGCTGAGTAACTGAACTTTAAATTATATCACTATTATACTTTTCCAGAAGCTTAGTAAGTTTCCTGCAATATGTACTTTTCTGAACATTTCTTGCTTTGTTTGGGGTCTTTGATTGTGAAGCCATAGTTGGTTTATTTTGTTTCACCATCCATGTTCCCCACCCACCACGGAGCACCAACAAGGGTGATACGTTCCCAGCAGTAACCAACCAAGGAAGATACTGTAGATGCCTTTA
>JAVFBY010025351.1:0-13363 GCA_034781015.1 Tonicella lineata
AATTTCCACTCTATTTTTAGACTAAAAATCACTTGTCCCACTATACCCCTGTCCCAAAACGCCCCGGTCTCCCCTAAGATAGGCCCTAATTCACAAAATTAGGTTTTTATTTTATTTTCGTGCCATTTGAAAGCCGTAAAGTTGACAAAAACACATCCAACGCCGCAAATAGGGAAGGTCTATTCACTCTACCCATCATTTGAAATATGGTATGTCGATTGTCTAATTGGACTTATATCAGTCTGATTAGTTCAGGAACTGCTAGGAGATAGCAGTTCGAGAACGCGACTCGGCATTTTTTTTAAATTTTATATATAATCCACCTTTTAAATATGACAGAAAAAAACGAAAGTAAAAAACAAAAATAAGTAATAAATCTCAAGCAATGGTGTAAAATCACTATACCCAGCAAGTTTAATACACATAATAAATGTCATACACAAATATCACTACAAATAGATCCATGATCTTGAGAACAGCGCCCCGTGGCCCCCAGCTACTGTACCTATACACACCAACGACTCCACGATCGGACGGTTTTCACGAAAAATCTACACTACCGTTTAATAACTGAAACAGGAAAACATTAAATTTTGTTAATTAAAAGAATAGCTCTGAGTCCATCATAAAAATATAAATATTATAAATCATTAAAGGCAAATAGGCATGTATGTTTTACTATGCCTTTTTAAATGGATATGTAGAACAACATAATTATTAATTAAACAAGTACACTCTATGGATTTTCAACTTCTTCGTATAATACAATACGATGTTTCGATCCTCTTCCTAGGAGCGAAATGCTAATCAAAGATGACATAATTATTGTAATTATAGGCTTTCAGGCAATAGCTTCAAAAGCCTTTATTGATCTTGCCATGTTTATTATTATTTTTATTATTATTCTCCGCAGATTCCAAGAAAACGGTAACTGACAGAACAAAAATTGTTTTTGCGTATGATAGACATTTAAATGAACTAAAAAATGACTGAGCCCGATTTTTTAATTTTGACCTATTTAGGCGACCATATTGGATTACGCTACGTCATTAATAATACAAATGTTGACTTCCGGTTTGTTGAAGACGTCATCTGAAGCAGATTTTTATGTAGAATCTAAACCTGAATTCCATTTTCATCTAAATTAAAAAAAACTGTTGGCGTCATTTAAGTTTAAAATGAAATTTAAATTTCAATTGTTTAAAAAATCGTCTCCTCCATGACCCTCATCCGAATTGCATGAAAATTTGTATTCTGCTTTAATAGGATGTTCACTATGGCTCATTGGGAGCAGATTTTTTATTTTTGCCTTAATTGCGTAATAATTTAATAATTAAGTTGACAATGAAATTTCAATTCTTTTAAAATAACTTCTCCTACGAACATTTTTCTGACCAAACACAATACGCTGATTAGAAATCTGTTGTTAGTTTTTGTCTAAGTCTTATATTTTTCCGCCTATATAGCAAAATATCAAAGGTCACGTGACAAAATTAAAACTGTTTTTTTTTTTTTTTTATTAACCCTTTGTCAAAAATCAAGGATTTCACTAAATCAACTTTAAATATGACCTCCACAATATAGCAATCGGGGTTTTCTCTAAATATAGTCAACTTCTTGCGTCATAGTTGCCAATTCGTGTTACCGACAAATGCGTACGATTATGTAGGTTTTCAGTGGTATTTTTGCACTAGGATCTCGTATATGTATTAATATTCTCAATGCGATAATTATTTGCGAGATAATAATCGAAATACATGTCACGTGACTTGAATGGATAATTCTGATGTTTTGGTTTCTTAATAGCACAATGCTCAACGTGCTGCGAATAGAGCATTATTGTGTCAATCGAAATAAAAAAATATATATATATTTTGTTTGCGTTATAAGAAAAACCCCATCAGCTATATATATTTTATCAATACGTAAAAGAAGCTGTTTTGTTACTTCCAAAGCCAGCTTTGTAGTTACAGTGATAAAAAAATCATTAAATAGTTTTTGTTTTATCAATGAACTATATCAATAAACTTCAAAATTGGAAATCCGAATTAGTTGATAAAACACTAACTTTAAGTGACAAGTCAACTGAACCCAAAATATATTTAAAAATAGACCATGGAAAACAGGCCATTCAATTATAAATTGTGGTGGCTTTAGTTGTTGCTGCTGTTATTATTATAATTAACATTATAATAAAAAATAACTTACTTCACGCCATTCCCGTCTCCATTCGTCAATCGTTAATAATCCATTTCCTGAATAATAAAAACAATTATGGAATTGTGAACTTTTAGTGAAATATCACTTATATGATTTTCATTTCATTTCATTTTTTATTCACCAATAAGATCATACAAAATACATTATTCATTTTAATTAAATTGTGGCGGGATTAAAGTTCCAGAGAACTTGCTCTATCCCAGAAGATTGTTTATGTGTTAAAATAGGTATTTTATGGCGTTATTTACAAAACATTTATCTATAAATTTTTATATTATATTAAACATATTTACATTATTAATCAATAAATGTGTTTTATTTTAAACGAGGTATATAGTGCAACGAAGTAATCTTTTAATTTCGATTTAAAGAGAAAAATAGAATCAATACATTTTAGATATATAGGAAGGTTGTTTCACTGTCGAGGGCATTTTATAATTAATGTATATAAAGATAGATTTGGGATATTGGTGAACGTCAGATTTAAGAAAAGTTGGGCCATGCATCATAAATATATGACTTGAGTTATATGGAAAAACCAACTTGGTTCAATTCAGATCTATTCAAATCGGATGACTTCGTTGTGTTTCCCATTGTTTGCTATTTGTTTCTAAATAATTCACTTCTGACGGTGACAAAAACATTGAAAATATTTCAGAACTCACCGTCTTTATCGCAGACAATGTCTACAAATCTATCACAGTCGTCTGGCTCAATTAAATTATTATTATCCATGTCTAAAGCACTAAACACTCGTACTTTTCCAACAGCGTTCAAATTCACCATTTTGTTAGTTATCCAGTCGTACTCAAACTCACTCTGCGTGACAACACCATCTCCTAATATAACAAGGGTAGAATATATTATTGACATACACTATTATCTATTTAGGTGTAATTGTTCATTTTGCATTTAAATGTCGCTTTGGATCCTCATTCATATGGTGAAAACAAAATTGTAGCAAAGTTGTCAGTCCTTGCCTCCGTCCTTTAGACTATATCAACTTACTCAACAACTGTTTAGTTTTCCCAATCACTATGGAATTGTGTATGAAAGCGAATTAATATTTGACCAAATTACATTAAAAAAAATTATCACGAAAACGAATGTGTATGCAAATGCATTTGACCAGAACCTTGTAAAACGACGAGACGTTTACAGGGTGTAGGCCCCTAAGTCAGGAAGGTATTAAAGGGTCGACAACTCTATCTGATGGAGATTGAGCTCAACCAGAAATTCAACAAACTTTTTTCAAACTCTGTCAACAACTTAAAAAGTAGGCTTATCTCAGTCAGTATAAATTTCCATTGCAGGAAAATTAATATTTAACCAAATAACATTAAAAACGCAAAGAAACGTTGATACGGAAGAAGATAGTCTCCTTTAAAATTAAGCGTTTTGTACGAATTTGAATGCCGATCAAACAAAATATGATCACACAACACGTGCGCCTATGAAAACGGCTGTTTAAATAGTTTTAAACACGGAATTATATTATGGAAGTACGTTTTACAGGAATCTTGTAAAATATTAAGCCGTTTACACAAATTAAAGGAGATATGCTCGAACGAAAACGCTGGTAGATATTGTGTGTCAACAAGAATCTGGAGGCCCTACACACTAGTATACTTGCACTACATGCACACTATGATGGCCTCATAAGCAAGAAAACTGAAATTACATAAATATTGGAATTCCTTTGTTGGCTCAATCTATTTGACCTTAACTGTCTTTCAATTGCATTGCAGTTCATTTCATATACTTTAGAGCAATATTTATTATCAAAGTTTCTTAGACTGCTTACCGGTAAATTATCACAGTTGTCAAACCTTGTAATGAACCGATATATAGCATTACATATAGGCCCACCAAAAGAGCACATGAGATCGCAAATATAAGCTCTCACTACAATCTCTTTTATACAATCTAAGGATATAATTTTTGGAAACTGTAGTACATGGGCTAACCACTCACACTCGTCCTTAACGTCCTTACTTTTAGGTTTTTGTTGGTCATTAATGATCCATTGTCCATTGATAAATTGATATTTTAAACTACAAATTTCAATTTATCAATGTTTAAGTAGTTTGACATACCGATGAGATCTGCCTCTTTCATAATAAAATCTTTATACTCCTCTTTGTTGACATACTCATCACGGTTTGAGTCGGCCATGTCAAAGAGACGCCTTGTGGTGACTTCTAAAGGGTCAGCAGGACCTGGAATTAAATAATTTAAATTTTTTAAAGGAAATATTTGTTTGTTTGGGGAGTTTCTGTCTCGCACTTTATGTTTGTTCATTCATAGGGCGACGTGACATGTCAGGATATTATGTGGATTATGTGGAATCCAAAGTCGCCAGACACTGTTGCAACAAGCAGTGAAAACACGACAGTCTGTAATCGTGAAATCGCTATAGTATATAATCAACAGTGTAAGACATTGCTGAATAATCAGGTTAACGTTGTCCCATAACTTTGACACGACAGTATAAGGCTGATGATTAATTGGGTTAGTGATGTCCCATAGCTAGAGGACACTGCTGGTCAATCGGGCTAACGTTTCCTGTAGCTCTTACAATGTAGTCTAAGGCTCCTGAGTAGTATTACTTATAGCATGGTCACATGACGATTATGGGTTATGCAACGAGGGGGCGTAACCCCGAGTGAAGAAACCATAATCGTCACATGACGTGCTATAAGTGATTTATCACAAGGCTCTCCATAGTAAAGCATATGACGGGGGCGTGGCCATCTATCTTAAATGTATCAGTTTTGATGTGTAGTGACAATCGGTTACAACCCTCTAACAAACTGTTGATTACAGGAAATAACACACACTTTCCTAGCCATTTCATTGGCCTAAGCACGTTTGCCATGTGAAAAATTGGGTTAGCGTTGTCCCATCGCTCGACAGCATTAAAATGGAGAATCAAATCATTCTCCCTAGCTGTCGAGTCTTTGTATGTAATGTAATGAAGAGCCGTCTTGCTGTTCGCATACAATGAACAACCACTGGCGCGGAGAGTGGTAGTACACAATACCTGTTGATATTTATGATTTTATATGTATTTTCCTTGATGTAACTTTAATCATCCTGCGATATTTTTTTCTATATTTAATGTTGAATCGGTTTGTAGTAAAATTAGGACGAGGATTCATCCGTCAGCACACTTTTGGGGGAAACAGTAGTTCTTCAACAACAATTCGGCTTGTCAGTACATTAGTGCATCGCAAGAAATGTATGGGCCTTTTAAAACATGGGCGAATGGCCGCCAGCTTTATCTCGAAATAAGTGAAACAACCTGGTTACCTGGTTCATCCTCGTCGATAACTGCATACACGGTGAGAGTTCCACTGACCGCTCCAGTCACCACCAGTAGATCCTGGCCAAGGATTGGACTGTCTCTAGCAGAGATAAACCTGTGATGGAAGGTAAATTTATATAAGACAAATAGGAATTTGCATCCCATTCATTAACACCCAAAAATACCTTAAAAATAGCGTACAACACGATTATTTATAAGCATTTCAAAATCTCAACAAAATAAAATGCAGTTTTCTATCTTTTCCCTGATATCGTTTACAAGCTATGAAAGTCGAATTAGATGGTTCGCGTTTATAATCAACGATAATGTAAATTTATATAATTTAGTGTAAAAGTAGCCGCGGAACCAGCTTTCGCATGATATTTTCTCTATTGCATTTTTCCCTGTTTTCAATGCCCGGTCCCTTGTCATATGTTATGATATATACTACTAGTTATTCAACCAGTTTTAAATTGCTTCTGCTCCCCACCAAAGGGACGATAACTGGCTTCTTCATTTCATATATCTTTAAATTGTGGTGTAGCCTACTTTATAGGTAGCGTTTTCCGAGGTTAAGACTTATTCCCCAAAAAACAAAAAAGCATCGCAAGAGATAAGAGTTCACTTTCAGAAGAAAGAAGAAAAAAATAGACACAAAGATTCCAGACGTTCAAATTTTATAAATTTATAATGCGATTAGCCCATTAAAATAACCGTTATAAAGCAAAATCGGATGAAACTTTTTAAAAGAACAACAATTGCCAGTATGACATTGACACTGAACCCACGACCTTGGAATTGGAACTTGTCCAAGAGATTTATTCAATACATTTTTGTGAAGATTCATAAAAAAAACACCCGAAAATAAAGCTTTCTTGCAATAGCAATTATGAACTTGACCTTGATTCCACGGCCCTGTGCACACTTGCAAGAAACTTCCTACGTCTGTTTTTTTTTTTTTTTTTGTCACTTTTTCGTAAGTCCTACTTACGAAAGAGATACGCTTTCATGAAACTTCGTAAGTTTTATCTTAAGATGTTATGGGAAGTTTTTCGTAACTATTTTTTTCTTACGTAACTTAAGAAGTTTCTTGCAAGTGTTGTCAGGTATATTTGAACTTGTCCGAGAGATTTACTCAACAAGAATAATGATTTACTCATAGAAAGCCGAGTGATGAAAAAAAATGTTAAGTATAGCTATAATGATCTTGATCTCGATCCCATGACAGTGATATTCGAACAAAAGTGTGCCTGTTTAATTTCCTGTATTAACTGACTAAAACACTCATTATAAATATAGCATATCCTAGAGGGCTGTGTATATGGAGATTTTGTTTAAATGTCAACAAAATATATAATATTCTAGAATAATATAATGTAATGTTATTACACTAGATTGTTCTATCATGTTATATATTTGATGATGAGCCAGGTATTTTCAGAGTATTATACGTTTTATTATTAAATGACCTTGGTCTGATAACCTCACAAAATCGAGTTACTGTGACCGATCAGCAAGCAGTCTTTGTAGTTTGTACACAGTATTAGGTTGTTACTGTTTTGTTTGTGTAGTCTGTTTATTTTGTGGTGGGGTCATTTTGTAACCACTGAGTACAATCTAGATTTGCAATGCACAACTTTGGGACAAAGCTTTGAGGTTTCTCGCGCTACTTCACAGATATATGGGAAGTCCCTTTTACGGAAAAGAAATCTTCTTGAAAAACCGTAAAAATGTTTATGGTCTACTGAAATATAATAAAATAAAATGTCTCAATCTAAGCACAATTACATTTGATTGTAAATATTAAAGAATTACGTTGCTATATTGTTTACGACAATTTACCGTATATCACAAAATCAAATTTTATGACCAAGTCGGTTATAAACCGTCGCAATCTTGATAAATCTGATATTCTCGCTAGATAATATCTTAAAACTTTAAACTGCATGTTTTCACGCCAGGTTTCGCACGGGAGGTAGCCGCCCACCGGAATCCTCTAGCCAATCACAGCGACAACACTTCACACAACTCCAGCTGGCTTGCTGTTATCTGCCGGCTCCGCTTTGATGTGCCGCGTTGTAAACCATGGGTGGTAGATTAATAAAAAGCGGTCTCTCCTTCTTTTGAAGTCTTCGTGGTTTTACTTAGTTTTCTAAGTCACCTCTCCAGTAGTAATCTATAACACGTGTTTCTGTGTACAGTCTGTGGGCTGCCTTGTCAATCAAAGCAAATCTAGTTCGTGGGTTTTGTTTTCTTTCCACTGGTTTGTTGACCAAATCGGTTTGCATTGATATTTTGCTAGGTAGCTGCTCGGTATGGATAATTCCACACAAGAGGTTTACCCCGGTAGTTAATCAAATGGAGTTGGGTTTGTTTGGCTTTTTTTTGTTGGATAAGCGAAATGACGAGGGCTAAATATCTTACTTGATATCCTCGGGATCCATGTCTCCTACCCTTCTAACGTCATACTGGTATTCCCAGCTATCTGAGGTGGTCATGTTTCCACCGTAGTTAATACTGTGGAAGACAGGCTTCTTTAAATCATGGAGCACTGAGTAAATATCGATGGTCCCGGTCCTTTCGTTACCGATGAACAGCACAGTGTCAGATCCTATAACACCTACAGCACCAGATTCTGGCTCGGGGCCCTGGAAAAATAACAAATTGTACCGAATTCATATATATGACAACAGAAGCCTGTCGGGGAGTTGTGGAAGAAGTATTGAATTTTCAAAAGCTTTAGGAACGTGTCAGTAGTGATGGATGACATTCTGGTCTTTCACACATATATGCATAATATAATATACTTATCACTTATTACATCTCTTGCTCTTAGATCTTTCTCATAATACTAAATACATATTTTTTCAAATCGCCAACTCGCAATAGTAATGCACAATACACCAGTTTATGAATTAAAAGTTCACTAATTAACCTCTTGGTACATTTCAAGAGTAAATACACCTTTACTAGAACTTTAATAACCTAAACGTTGTTTACACATGTTGAAGTTAGCAGGAACCAAATATATACCTTATCGTCTGAACGTGTGTCGAACGTTCCTGAAACCGATGTACCTCCGGCATTACCGTTGGCGTTGAATAAATCTGCTCTGTAGTTTTTAAGTGACGTCTCCAAAGCGTCGCCGCTGTCGTACACTAAACTCATATCCTCGGCAGATCGGAGAGAAAAACTACGAGATCCGAACGCGTAAAAATCTGTGAATTTGTTAGACGAGTTGGATCTGCCGGACGCTGTGCTGAACTTTAGGCGACCTGGATGGAGTAATAGGAACACATGGCATGAGGCGATGAATGGATCAAACAAGGGGGTCTGATAAATTTGAGTTGTCTACTTAATGACTTGGTTGCTATAATTGTGTTGTACTTTTTTTAAATCCACAAAAGATGTAAATGAATCGTGTATTAATTGCAAATCTCCAACCGAACACCAAACACATAGCAGAAATTTGAGGGGAGGTTTTAGGTTGAATCATATAATCAGGCTACCAAACACAACATATCCAGTAGTCCAAAAATACATCGATTGCGACATCCACCTTTCTAAGTTTCTAGAAGCTCAACAACGTTGAAATAAATCATTTTTATGTTTCTCTCGACAAGGGCGGTGCCTACTGATAAATTAAGGTGTGATAAGTATGGTTAACTTACCAAGACTTGATACTACTGATAAATGATCTTTGAAAATTGGACTAACCGCATCATCATCTACTAAGTTGTCTGAAACAGAACAAATCAATTTTTAAAGTTTGAGGATTTGATAAATTTTAGAGTAAAACAAATTTAAAAAGTTTTTGTTGATGTTTTATGAATCGATATAGAGGCCTACAACGTACATTTATAACGTTAAAAAAATCACGTTTTATTATTGTTGTTTTTTGTTGTATCGTAAAAACTGTTTTTGAATAATAACTTCTTATGCTAATCTCTTCGTTTTGCGGAAGTGAATGTTTTCTGCACTGGTCGTCATGTAGTGAGGCCTATATCCTGTGAGTAACGTCAAGAAGGTTTGACGCTTTTTGACACAGTCCATATAAGGTCCTATTCAACAAGTTCGCACTGCGAGACAAACCCTGTGGCCTGCAGCAATTACAAATCCTGAGGCTCCAGACTTCGTTGCATGTATTATTAGGGCATGCCTCAAAGACTTGACATTTGTGCTGTGTGTATTTATAAACTCGCTTTAAAAAAAACGTAGCAAAATTGAAAATTCCGGCTCCGTTGCGACTTGCTTATACCATCAGGTATACAGCCAAATTTTCACAACAAAGAAAGAAAGACAAATAGTCCATTTAGTTAGTGTTACATCAAAAAAAAATTCAATAATTAAGAAAAGCGTCATCAAGGAAGTAAGTGTTGAAATGGCTTACTCAAAACAAATGTCTGTCCTCTCAATTCCTCTGACCAGCTGGAATAGTCCTTGGCGTCCCCCTCATTCAGAGTGAGGATGTAAGCTTTATTGTCCACCTTAAAATATTTGATGCTGTCTGGCTGATACATGCCCCATATATCCCAGTTCTTCTGCTGGATGCCTTCAAATGATTGATGGATTTATTATTTGATTGAATGATTTTTTTGTGATACAAGCGAAAAATACCATATAAATGTTATTAGATTGATAGACATTTAAGTAAAAGGAAATCAATGTGTATATGCCTTTAATTATATAATATAAAAATAGATGTAAAGCACCTTAAAAGGTGCATCCACCCCTCATTATTAAGTAGTTTCGTCATTCAATGCAATGTGCTACCGTTTATATCGATGATGACACAATCTGTTAAAAGAGCATTCGCATATGTATGCTGTATAAGTTCCAATTAAGAGAGGTTCAGACATTTGGAACATATACAGTTGTATAGGCTTTCATTGAAACTGCTGACTGTATGACTTAGCCTACCAACTATTTTATAAAACAAAAAGCGTGTGTTTCTGTATTTTTCCAAGACGAAAATGTTCTAAACTTTCTTTTTTTGCAATAAACTGAACGTTGCGATATCCTATTTTTTATTTCGATTCAGACTTAAAGATTCTAATGTTAACACCAAAAATACAAGCGAAAAGTGTTGGACTTAATTTTTAATTGTGTGCATGCGTATTGTTCCGGAAATGCTGCCTATGTGACTTACCATCCTCAGCATTAAAGTTAAATACGACTGGGGTTGGGATTAAACCTATAAAAGCACATCTTACAAACTCCTTTAGTGTGATGTAAAATTTTAATGCAGGCAGGTTCAGTAGTTTTTGAGACATGAAGCGTTCATTCAATGTATTGATTGATACACTGATTGCAGGGTTTATTAGTGGGCGAGTGGATAAACCGTTTCGTAATATGTGAGTTGTCTGCCTGTTTTAGACAAGAAGGTGTTGTGCTTGTACTTCCGTCAAGTATGTGAGTTGTCTGTCTGTTTTAGACAAGAAGGTGTTGTGCTTGTACTTTCGTCAAGTATGTGAGTTGTCTGCCTGTTTTAGACAAGAAGGTGTTGTGCTTGTACTTTCGTCAAGTATGTGAGTTGTCTGTCTGTTTTAGACAAGAAGGTGTTGTGCTTGTACTTCCGTCAAGTATGTGAGTTGTCTGCCTGTTTTAGACAAGAAGGTGTTGTGCTTGTACTTCCGTCAAGTACTCGATCACTGAAAAACAGAGGCGGATATTTTTCCGGAAGTGCATGGACAGTTTTGAAAGGGTTTTTAGTTCAAACACGCCAATAGCCCAATACCGGACTTTACGATGCTTTACAATCCTATCATTTCCAAGCACCCCAACCTGAGAAGTTTAAGAGGGACCTCAAACCAGTACAACAATTACCATTAACTGAAAATTTTCCTTTAACTGGTAAACCACATAGACCAACTCTCCTGGTTATGGACTCCCATATAGTCTCCCAAAAAGAATTTCTTCTCATTTATCACCCCAATCAGTCAGCTTTCTGAGAATATTCCATGTTAAGAGTAGAAATTAACTCTCTGGGGGCAAAACTCCTCCTTAACTTCCACCAAGAGGCAATTCATGCGAAGATTCCTGCTACTACTAAAATATGAAATATGTTTAAGAAGCGTCGCTGCCGAGTGGATGTCCATGTGAAAACATGGCGGCAGCCTGAATGCAGCATTGACGTTGAATGGTAACCATTTTTTTCTGACCACAGGGTACCATAATGTTGATTACAAAGATTAATATAAAAGATTATTACTCAACAGGGCAAGTCTTTGTGGTTTTACTAGTTGAAGAAAAATATTCATTTTAATAATAATAATTGGGGCGGCTTGGGGCTGGACTGGATTGCAAAGCTATTACCATGTCCATTAATTGGGCTAAGACACCTGCAGTTCTGTAAAGTTGAATCAATAGCAATTAATCAAAATACAAAATGGGACAGTTTCTAAACGATATTCTCATTTTTTTAAATATATTTTATTATGTTGTGCAGTATTGAAAAGTGAAATGAATAATAGCCGAAATTAGATGAAATTTTGAACACTCGTTAAAATGGAATGTTTGTGAAAGCACCCTAAATCGGGCACTGAAATCAAAACCAAACGACATTAAAAAAAAAAAAAAAGTATAGGATGTGCCCGCAGAGTGATATTGTGACTGCTCAGATCCACTGATACATGGAGTTACTCATGAGTATCTTCATGAGTCTAAGGAGGCTACATACCATAACTAGCTCCATGTATTATAGTTGATCTGAATCGCAGGTTATTCCGTTCTAGGATATAGTAGATTTAAGCTATAACCTATACTCGTAAGGATTGGGGGGGGGGGTCCTCATCTTCCTGTCAATTACGCAGATGCTGGAAGAGGGAAGAGAGGGTGAAGGGGAGGGGCATTCTAAAAAAAATGATCTTGTTTACCTGCAAAGGAGCATAACTGGTGATTATTTTTAGTACCAAAACCTCTATTTCACAGTTGGTTTACTATTAATATAAACATTTATGCTAACAAGTTTTAAAATCACTAAGCTTTTGAAAATAAAAGCAATTATTTTCGCTTGCGTTTTTTTTTTTCTCGCTTCACTATAAGGTTAAATACTTCCAATACCACAAGTGTAGATCTTGACACTCAACATATATACAAAGCCCCATGAGTGTTGCAGTGCCGCTTTTGTGAAGTCCATGCAGACGTTATGGTGTTTTAATTGAGCTAGCTTACCGCCATCTTTGTCGCTGGCATCGAGCTGTGACTTGGCCCAATCCACATAACCAAGTGGGTAAATCTCTGTAATAGATGCCGCGTCAAAGGAACGGATGTCTACTGTAGCAATTGCGTTGTTTTCCTGGAAAGTAGAACAGCCCAATTGATCAAAGCCGATTATAACACTGACGAACACAAATGAAAGGACGTCATCAGATCTATGTTTTACTTAAATTGCATACACAGGGTACTCTTTTTAATTGTGAATAGGTTAAAGGTGGCAAAAAGCGCTCTAGTTTAATCTGATTAAAATTACAAAACGGGTTGGATTTATCTTTTTTAGCATGAATCCGCGAAGTTGTTCGGTTCCGGGGAGCTCATGCGGCGATAAGCAGTACACGTTTTGTTCCCTGTAGATTCGCATGTCGGAACTTGCCGAGGCTGCTGCTTCTGGATCCTTTCGAGTCCGGAATCTACACTTCGGATGTCAATCGTGGAATTGCGGAATGACAATGATCAAAACGTGTAATGTGAATCGCTGCATGAGCTTGACGAAACCGAAATCTCCCCGTGGATTCATTAAAAGAAGCAAAGAAATCTACGATGTAGTCCCACGACGACTACAATCCCACGACGTATACTCTCACGAAGTATAAAAATGAAAATGAGCATTTTTCACTG
>JAVFBY010025462.1:0-13363 GCA_034781015.1 Tonicella lineata
CCCTATTCACCCACCTTGGATCAGTAGGCGGTTCTCTGATTGGTCGACTAATGGACATCATTTGGGGGGTTTTGTCTTTCAGACCTACATCGCGACAATAAAATACCGGGGAGCTAATGTAGATCTGATTTTAATCAGACTGCCGAACAATCGCAGCTCAGAGTCAGGCACCGACTCCCCAACAGCTTGTGTCGGCCATCTTTACAACTGGTTGGAGAAGGCCACTTAGATCTGTGGTCTAGGTAGCTGGTATTTACAGCTGACAATTCGGCGCCAGATTCTCAGGGTCGTGGTTAATTTTATTTTTTTTTAGAAAATAACGATTCTCCATTCCGTTGTAGACAAATTGTGGAAGGGTTAGGCCTATACACAAATCTTGTGTTGGGCATTGGCCCAAGGTATGAGTAGGTGTCAATGGCGTTCACTCAGTAATGGTGGTGATGTTTAGTACAGCAAGTGGCCGTTGTGAAAAGATATACAAATTTGTCAGTTTTCCATTCCGGAAACTATGGGGGTTACCAAGTCAGTGTCTCTCAAATGTCGTTTCGTGACAATGTCGGTGTGTAATGTCAACAACAAGATGACATTGACGTACAGAGCCAGTATCCAGTGGAACCTCCATTACTGACTACCAGTTCTTGCAGAGTTTGGACAGGAGGGGCTCAGAGGAGGGCTCAGAGGAGCTGTAAATAACACTCTGCAAGAACGGGATGCGGCCCATAAACATGAATGGCGTTAGCTACCGATCCATCAGATCATGCCTCTCACACATGGGACGAGGTGGAGGGTAGAGGCTGTACGCGAGGAGGGTACACCAGATCCGAACCGGCGACCTTCGGTTTAGCAGTCGCACACTTTAACCATTACGCCATTGAAGCCAGCAAAAAATCTGCTTAATTTGTACTGTTAATATCTATTATGTCTATATTCTGTGACGTCGCGTGACGCCATATGTCTGAACCAATGAATGCATCTCGTCGTTGGCACCTACACGTACACGGGCCAACATCCAAAACACAATTTGCATGTAACATTCCCACAATGTTCCCACAATGTTCCAACAACAGAATGGACTGTCCTTATTTTCTACCTACCAGGATGTCTCTTAATTTTTGTCCATGTATATCAATACAATACTGCCGTCCTCTGACAAAAGGAAGCAAGTGACATTGAATTTTTTTTCCTGTATTTTGTATTTATATTCTCAAATATTTAATATTCCTCCATATTGTCCTGTATGGTCCTGCTTGTCACATGATTTAGACACTTGGCAAAGCTTTTCAACAATTTCATGCAGTTAAAAATGTGCCAGTTGCTGTATAGTTATTTAAATTGTGTATGTTAGTCCAAATTCTGCATGTCACTTGCTTCCTTTTGTCAGAGGAGGGCAGTATAACTGTTAGTCAATGACATACTGTAGAGGGCTGTACCTTTTTATACAAGGATTATCTTCCTTTTTAGCCACTGGCATTCCCCATTAGGGTAGTTTAGCGAGGTAACCAGCCAACAATTACACAATTTTATGTCATTATGCATTACAGCAGGCATGATGTTCATGTATCAGCGCCCCAGTGGAAATTGTGTGGGCTGCCTTTGGGTTGTCACGCTCTCATTGTTTTCTCTCTGTAATTTCAGCTAAAGGCCCACTGTTGGACTGTCAGGTGGAGTGGGTGTAAAGCTTCTAAAAACTAATAAAAATTGGTTTGACCTTAAAAATTGTTGTTTTAACCTGGATAATGCACACTTGGCTAGTTCTCAATACACATGTAACTATTAGATGTGCTTTCAGGCTAGAAACCATTACATTTGTATATTAAGGGAGGACTTTGTTGTGAGAGCCTGTAACATGAAAATTAATTGTCCTGGTGAATCCACTTTAATGTATGACAGAACTTCTAAGCTTCCTGTTAGCCTTGCCAGGGTACAATAAGAATGTACATAAGCCCTACTGATACATTGTGCACGAGGAGCTACATGTACATGTAAGTATGAATGCATTCATTCATAGTATACCTGGGTGACAAGCTGAAGGATGGACAGCCCCTTGGAGGTCAAAATTTGTCATTTATTCTTTTATTTGTTTAAAAGAACATTCTCCTTTTTGCCCTGCATTTAATGAAAACCGTATATAAAAATTCTAGTTAGAAGCCGTTCAATTTTTAGTTTTAAAATTGTGATTCAGTTCATTGCCATTGTACAGCTGGATACATACATGTACATGTATATGTACGTTTTACTTGATTTCTAGCACTTCATTTTTGATCGAAATTTATTTTTCCACACCGTTTTCTCGAAAACTGTTTGAGCTAGGCTTGTGAAACTGGACATGCTTATTAGTGACATAACAATCTAGTAAACAGTATCTCAGATTTTTTGATTTTCGCCTAGTTCTCTATTTATAGCAATTTTCCAAAAAATTATGATTAAACTTGGATTTTCTGCATTAAAAGACGAATTATTAAAAAAGTATTAAAGCCAAATTAAAAAAATCTGAGATACGCTTTACTAGATTATTATGCCACTTATTAGCATGCCAAAGTTCATGGGTGTACATGTAGCTCAAAAGGTTTTAGAGAAAACGGAGTTAAAAAATAAAATTTTGCCCAAAAACCCATCCAGCTGTAGGCCTACACTGGAGTTTTTATATATAATTATTTTTACAAAAAGGCAGGACACAAAAGGAATGCTCTAAAAACAAATAACAAAAAAAACCTAACAATTTTGACCCTCGAAGGAGTAGTCCTTACGTAAGTCTCCACCACCTAAGAATAACCTAGGCATAGTCAGTTATCATAACATGCAGTAAAAAAAGTTTCACTTTTTTTTCATTTCTTTCATGGTGTTGTTTAACGCAATAGATTTTACCACTGTTTGTGATGGATATTCTTCACTGGGTGCCCGGATTGCCAGGCCTCTTTGTGGCAGGTCTCTTCAGTGGCGCCCTCAGGTGAGGAAATTATGCAAATGGAAATAACTGCTTTAAATGTTTCATTAGAAGCGAACTAGTTAATAGCTGGAAAGATCAAAATAATAGAAGTTATTGCAAATTACAGAAGTATGCTACGTTTAAAGGCCAAAGTTGTGAGAAATTTTAAAATGTCGAAGGTGTGTTTATATGTACCAGAAACCTATAGCAACAGTACAGAAAGTGTGAGTACATAAACCTAGTTACATAACGGAAGGTTTCCGACGGCGTTTCTTATAAATGATAAACATTGTACGTTTTTTAAATGGCTATCAGTGCCATTGTCGGTAGGCCCCTATCTGCCATCGTCACAGAAATGTCATAAATAGCAATAAAACAAAATGGCACAAAAACATCAAATTTACATTGCAGTGACGCAATATATATACAACGAAGTCAGCAATGCTGTAATAATTTCTGGTTACTTTCAGTACAATTTCATCTGGCTTAAACTCTCTGGTGGCCGTAACACTCCAGGACTTCGTAAGGAAATTCTGCTGTGTAGGAATGACTGAAGAGAGAGCTACACTGTGGTCTAAAATTCTCGGTAAACACCCCTATACTCTATTAGAGATTGGTTTGGTTATGTGTTTGCATGCTTGTTTGTTTTATACTTTAAATCGACATAAATAAGCTTCTTAATTTTTGACATTTAATATTTTGGATTTATATCCGCCATAAACGTAGGCTATTCGTATTATATATTTTATAATGCAGATAAAGAAAATGTTACTTGCCTCCAACAGGGATCGAACCCTAGTAGTTAAGCAATCCAATGTGGCCGTTGCGGTCAAGGCCTGTGTATACTAAAGGCGAACGCGAACGTGACCGCGCGAATCATCATTCATACTGAAAGCGGAGATTCACTCTGAAAGTCACATTTTTATTGCATTATTTCCCTTTCTCTAATGAGATAACTCAGTCATCTGCTCTATTAAAAAGGATGCTCACTTTATTGGTAGACTTCCTTTATGTATTTAATATTGTCTTTGAACATAAATTCCCTGTGTCCTCTGGTTATCAAATATGTGGAAACACGTGCATCATGACGGATTATACATCATATGAAATCTGGACAACTTTTCCATACAGGATTATTTTATTTTTTGTCCCCCGCAATTTTAGTGGTAGGGGGACTTAGAGGTGCATGCTATTCGTCCTTCATTCCGCCTTTCCCTCCATCCGTCCTTCCGTCCGCCCGACTGTGTTATGAACACGATTAATTTAAAACAAATTAACCGATTGATGGCTTCATCATGTCAAGACGGCGGATGGTACTTCATTTCACCAAATTCATGGCAACAATATGGCCCCCATCACAGTTTTTACGTTAATTCTCCTATATATGTAAACTTTAAAACGAATTGACCGATTTAGGTGAAAAAGTTTAGAATGAAGCTTTTTCAGGTCACGACGGCGAGCGTGATTGCATTCCACCATATTCATGGCAACAATATGGCCACCATAACAGTTTTATGTGATTTTCCCCAGTGTGTGTTGCGAACACGACAGATTTAAAACAAATGCATTTGACTTCAAACTTGGAATGTTGCCTTTTCATGTCAAGACGACGAACTGGATTCCATCGATGGCGGGTGGGATCGCATTTCATCAAATTCATGGCAACAATATGGCTTCCATTACAGTTTTTATGTTATATTATCTTATATATCTTGTGAACACGTTAGCTTTAAATCGATTTTACCGATTTAGTTTAAACTTGGAATGTATATTTCTTGATGTCAAGACGGTGTATGGGATTGCATTTCATCAAATTCATGGCAACAATATGGCCTCCATCACAGTTTTTATGTTTACATTATCTTTTATGTTTTGTGAACACGTTAAAACTTTAAATAGATTTTACCGATTTAGTTTAAACTGGGAATGAATCTTTTTTCAGACCACGACAGCGGATGGGATTGCATTCCTCCATAATCATGGTAGCAAAATGGCCGTCATTATATGTGTTAAAAACAAATTCACCATTCCACTAAACTCCTGGCAACAATATTTTCCTTTGATATTCTTATTTATGTTTTGAGATTGAGAATGCCAGGACTATTTGATTAACAGGGCATCTTTGTTGTTGACGTTTGCTGGAGAACGAATCGTCTACATTTTACAACCCATTAATCACATAAAGAAAATATCATAGGACCGATTCAATTTAAAGTCAGTGAAAGAGAGAATAAATCCCACGAAGCGATAATTCTTTTTAGGGGAACAAAAATATGGATCGTCCACACCTTAGAGACTTAAGGAGGGCCACATTGTTTTTTATTTGCTTACTCAAACATTCTCTTTTATGTGCTGCATTTTGTGAAAAAATTACATAATAATTCCAGTTTGAAGTCATTCAATTTTAAGTAGGAAAATTATTATTCAGTCCTTTGCAGGTGTGAGCTGGATGCACTAAAAAAATACCCTGTTGAACTCTGTTGTTTGAAAAAGAAAACAACAGAGTGAGCATATTCTGTTGATAATATAAATACATTCTGTTGATAATAAGGTTATTTAACAGAGTATTCTGTTGTGGAATATGGAACAGAGTCCAGTCTTTTCAACGGAGTACTCTGCCAAATGCCATAGAACAGAGCACTCCGTTTTTTTTAACTGAGTATTTTATTGAGTGTGGGTGTTGCCCCATTTCTAGTACTTTTTTGCCAAAATTTAATTTAAGCCACACCTGTGAAAATTAACACGATTATAGTGACATAATAATCTGGTAAACAGTATCTCAGATTTTAAAAATTCAGCTTACTTTTTTAATTATTCATCTTTTAATGCAGAAAGTCCAATTTTAATAATTCATTTTAAGAAAATTGCTTTAAAAGACGACTAGACAAAACAAATAAAATCTGAGACACCGTTTATTAGATTATTGTGTCACATAAACATGCAGAATTGCACGGGTGTAGCTCAAAGGGTTATCGAGAAAACAGGATTGAAACTTAAATTTCGACAAAAAATGAAGTACTAGAAAAGGAGCACAACCCACCCAGCTGTACCTTTATAAACAACTGGATCAACATTTTAAAAATTAAATGACTTCTAACTGGAATTTTATTTACTTTTTAAACAAACAGTAGGACACAAAAGCGAATGTTCTAACAAACAAATAATTTAAAAAAATGTTAACCTTCGAAGGGCTAAGTCCATCCTTAAGGCCCGTCCAGTCGTTAATCTGGGTTAACTTCTATTCTGTGCCCCGTTCAGACGACCACTGCCAAAAGTGGCTCGAAGCCGGATTAGAAATGTGTACGTTCACACGGCCAAAGTTAATCCGGTTTGGTTTTAACAATGTGGCTGTGACCCCATGGAATCTAACCGAGAAGGGGATTGTGACGTCAAGATAGCTCGTTTCTTATCCCGCTATATATATTATCCTGAGAATGGAATTTTGCGAACACGAATCATTTATGTTGATATCGTTTGATTAAAACCTTGGTATGTTTATAACCGCCTTGGTCTAAAAGATGTACCATAATCCATTTTTTGTATAAATATTCGCTAGATTGCCGTAAATTGTGTATGCCTATAGATATGGTTGACAAAAGAGCAACGCAGTTCTTTTAATAGCAAATGTAATTGTGCTTAGATTGGCTTAACATTTATTCTATTTGACAAACTAAACACATTCCGGCAGTTTTCCAAGAAGAAGTCTTTTCCGTAAAGGGTATTTTTTCCCATCTGAGAAGGAGCTCTCGAAACTGGAAGCTTCAGATGACGCCTATTTATTCCATCGTTCCAGTGTGTGTAGGAAAGCTAGATGGCACTCTTGTGGTTACAAAATGCACCATATATGTTGAATTATTGATGTGATCCGTTATATTTTGCAGCTTTTATATTCGGTTGTGTGTGCATTGCATTGACTTTTGTCGCTGCTCAGCTTGGTGGAATCCTTCAGGTAATTAACAATGCTTGCAGCCGATTTGATCAACAACTTTGAGATTATTTGAAATTTGAAAAGCTTAAAGGAGAAGAAAAAAAAAATCGAATGAGCCTGTCGATAGGCTGTATAGAGCAGTTATGAAACAAGGGGCTCTGAGTGTGTGGATAGCTTCCATAATCCCCTTAGAGGCAATTTGATAACTCACACTGGTTCATGCTATATTGTTTCTGTCTCTTTAACATTGGCTATTATTCAATAAATATTATTATTCATGATAATCGCCCGAAAAACGTCTTAATTAATTGACAAAAAATTATTGTGAAATGATATTGGTGTAGATAGTATATATACATAAAGAATATGGCATGAAAGGTCCACCATCTTAGAGTTTCCAGCCTGAGTTACCAAATTTGCACCATGATGAAAAGGTTAGCCGCCGTGGAAACCTTTACGCCGTGGAGAAAACATTTACACAGCAGATAAAACATTTACACCGCAACAGAAACGTTTACATCGTAGAGAAAACTGTTGCACCACGGTGATAAAGTTTACCTGCGGTGCAATCCTTTACACTGCGATGCAATATCTTTATTCTTTGTAAAAAAATTTTAAAATTTAAATTGATATGAATTTATTGATATGCCTAGTCGTTTATATATGTATCCTAAACTCATTGTAAACTATGTACATGTCTTCCCCTCCGTCATGTATTATCGGTTATATGATTGTTATCAGACCTGTAAGTGGGCTTTTAACCTGTTGGATCCTTAACTGAAATAAACAAAGTGTAGAGTTACCTACTGTGTCTCAAACCGCCTTCGAATTAATTGAACGCTTCTACTTTCTTAAATATAAGTACAAATGGGGGAAATTTGAAAAGTGAGGCAGGCAATGTGACCATGTGATTTTTAAACTGGGACTTTGACATCGGTGCAAATGTTTTCTCGCCTTGTAAACTTTCTACCGTGAAGTAAATCTTATCTCCGCGGGGCAAACGTTTTCACGTCGATGTGATGTTTTTTGCCGCAGTGCAAATGTTTTCTTGGAGTGTAAACTTTGATTCCGCTGTGTAAATGTTTTCTTCCGGGGGAAAAGGATTCCACTTCAGTGTTAATCTTTGTTTCCGCTGTGTAAATGTTTTCTACAATGGTGTACAGGTTTTCACCCCGGTGTAAGCTTCCTCCCCTATGGTATAAATGTTTACACCGGTGTAATTTTTTCCCCACGGTATAAATGTTCACAAAGCGGTGAAAAGTCGACACAAAAACACAGAAAAGGAAAAAATATGGAAAAAAAAGCAGCAAAAAAAACCTTAAATGTGGCTTGAATAGATGGACCACTGTAGTCTATACTGTTTACATCGGAATGTCCTGTGTCTGGGTATATGTTATGAATTATGAGTTATTTGTAATAATAATTTCCAATATCGTACAGTTCGAATGCTTATCTTTTAATCCAAGTATATTAAAATGTTGCAAAGGTACCTTAAAATGGCTTACATTTAAATTTAGAAACTTAAAGATAAATGGTCGCCTAAAATAAAGTATTTTTTGCGTAAGTATAGAATTACATGAATTAGGCCTATACTTATTTTTCTCACGAAGCAGAAGTTAGAATCTTGTGTTTAATTAAACCCCGACTTTCTATACAAAGTAGAAGTTTAGAAATTATTAAAAGTATTAAATTTAAATATGCTTACAGAATATTTAAATGAAGGGATGAAAAAATGAACTTGGGATTATTTGCTCCATGTCACTAAATACGTGATATTATGTGGAATTGTGGATACTGAAAATAGTCACGATGAAACTGCAATTCAATGTTTCTCTTTATGATGTTTTCGCTTGTTGAAAGTGGTCCATCATGATAGAACTTTGAGACAAGTATAATTGGGATTATCCTCATAAGAAAATAACATGTTATCAGAAAATGTAAAACAACTTGCAAAACGGTATTAGTTTACTTTAAACCTTATTCCCCTGACGTATGGGTTTAGCATGTTAGATAGCGACAAATGTTCTGTCACTGTTTCTCTCCGTCGGATTAATGTTATAAATTATGAAATAAAAATTGGACAGACATTTCTGTCACCAGTTGAGCATATGTTGGCCGGTATGGCAGGTATAGCCTATACAATTGGCCTGATAAACTATGGTATGAAAATGCATACAATTACATCAATTGGTCGATTTTTATTTTGTAAACTAGTCAAGCACATATTTACTTTAAATCTCATTATTTAAAGGTTTCTTTTTTTTTTTTAAATACCAATGAACATGTATGAGAGCTGATTGTGTTTGTTCGTAGGCCGCTCTCGCTCTCTACGGTATGTTAAGCGGACCTATGCTGGGTCTCTTTACATTAGGAATGATCTTCCCGTGGGCCAACCAAAAGGTAAGTCCGATTCTCTTTCGTTATTATGTTGGTCGTTGGGAGGGCGCTTCTTGGTGCCCCGCTGCTCTCTGGTTTCCTCCATCCATTGGACTGGCATGCCATATAGGCGAAAAAGCCCTGAACACGGCGTAAAGCCACAATCAACCTAACAGCGTTAATCCCCAATCTTAAAAATAAATGTTTGTAATATATCTGCTTGTTTTTTGATGGTCCTTATACTGCGTATGCTTGATTAATAAATAAAGGTTTACTTTTAAAAAAATAATCGCCCAGATAGTTTCGCCCCCTCCATTCTCTATATTTCTGCAAATAATCACTTTCGATAGGCGACAATTCACTGATTTTCTCATCATTTCCTACACTAGCCTTATTTATCATTATTTGGTATTGACATACTGAATGTAAATTTTAATACATAAATACCTAAAATAGCTGAGATCACCATAGTTTCAGAGCTGATGCCTCGGTAATTACATTTTCTTTGAAACAATGTCACAGCATATATAATCACCTTGTAAAAAAATCCGTTTCTATTTGTTCGTTTGATTGGGGTTTAATGTCGTGCTCAGGTGTAGTTCAACTATATATGACGGCGTGCCAGACATGGAGGGAACCACCCTTTACAATACTGGCAACAGGAAAGGCGACACAGGAAAGCCCCCCCCCCCTCCCCCACCCCCGCCAAACAGAAAAGACACCACACAAATCTTCTTCATGATTCTCCTTAGAGCAGAGAGCTGAAGGCATCAGGAAGCTCTCGTCCAGCCACCTGCTGTATAATAGTTAATGTGAGGATAGACAAGAATGTAGTACGAAACATTCACTGTAGAAATAAATGTTCTTCAAATAGGCTATACCACAGAATTTAGGGAAACAATCGACTGAAACGAATTAAACTGGGTTTTTCTAGTATGACCCAAAGTATCAGCTTTCAGAAAATATCAACGTCGAGAAAGTGCTATATACCGTCAAAAATGATAATAAAGTTTGTAAAATCTATCATGCGACCCGCGTTATAAATATTGCAAAATTAATTATTATTTTAATACCTTATATCGGACATACTCGAGATTGATATTATTCGAAAGGTTCCTCACAGTATATTCTCCAAAGAACATAATGTTTGCCTATAATTATCTTACATATATTTTTATTTCTGTCCTGAGCCGCAAACTATACCTATAGCGGCTTTCGACCATTCATAACTCAAGGGCTGGAAACCAATTCATACAACAAAAAATATCGTACCATATCTCAGTTGCTATGACGTCCCAATACCTTACTTGCTGGGCTGGTGGGCTTCATAGAAACAAAACAATATCGTACGACATTTTTATTTTGATAAAACTTACCCTAGATTCGTAAATGATTGAGATGAACCGATATAATATAGATTTCGACATGAATTTGACAAGGAGTTTCAAAAAAACGATTTTTGTGTTGTGATGTTTTGTTTGTTGCCAGTGATGTCGAAAGGGATCTATATCGCCAATTGGGCTGACAAATGGCCAATTGAGTGAAATAACCTTTATTATAGTCATATAAGGTCGAATTCCGACAAAAAAAAGTTCTCAAAACTTGCTAGATCCCAGAAGGCCACGACACGGCTCTTGACATAAAAGACTAAAAAAACAAAACAAAGCAGACATATTCTTAAAAAAAAACACAAGTGTTTGGATAACATTTAAAAAGGAAGGAAATTAAATTCGGAGCAGCTATTAGACAAAGTTAATAAGAATTCAATTGCATGCACGCAGGTAACGCTACTACCTGGGAACTATTACATTCCAGACAGCAATGCTGCAAGGAAAGTTATACCAGAAGTCTATTTACCCGAAGTATGAACGAGCCATATTTTCCCACATCAACGACAATGTGCTTATTTAGAGCCCTTATACACTTCATATGACGTATAGATGCGCATCATATGAGTTTTTTTCATTTCGCGCAGTTTCTTATTGGCTGAATCGCCTGACTATTATAGGATATAAATCTTATCTGTGCTTGGCACATGTGTGTTAGAAATTACCCATGATTTCACATATTCGTCTGAGTGACCACGATTTTCCGCTTGAGGGCGCTTCGTCAACAATCCGTGCTGGCATGAGCTTCAATGCCGTTGATGTGTGTGAATGACTCGTTTCATTCTTCGGGTTAATATACTTCTAATTATACTTTATTACATTTCGAGTCGCTGGAGGGGGAACCTACTCATTTTTTAAAAACACAATATGGATGACAGGTAAAAATCAGTATAATTCCTTGTGATGGCCCTGTCCTAGTGTTTGTTAAAGATGGAATGAGAGGTCTAGATAAGTTTTATATCTGAATGACAGGTCATACCAGTGTTTCATTCCATGTGATATCACAGTCATTCGGTTTCTTAAAGATGGAAGGAGAGGTCTAGAGAGGTTTATATCTGAATGACAAGTAAGTCATTCCGCATGATATCTCTGCCATTAGGCCGAATGAGACCGTTTGAACGTTTTTACATCTAAAAGACAGATAAAGGCAGTGGTATTCCATAATATATCTTGGTCATTCGGTTTCTTGAAGATGGAATGATAGGTGTAGAGAGGTTTTATTTCTGAATGACTTGTCATATCAGTGTCATTCCATGCATGGGATATCACTGTTCTGCCGTTTCTTAAACATGGAATGAGGCGCCTAGACTGTTTTTGATACATCATACTCAATTTCCAGATATACTAAGCAGGGGGGTGGTGTTATTCTCTTTGTTAATGAGTCCGTTCCGTCCTGCAAGGTTAGGATGAGCTATCTTTCAATCAACCAGAGGGTGACTATGGATCCTTATTCCTAGAAATCATTCATTCCAATACTAAATATCTCGTTGGTATCATATATCGCCCACCTGGAAAAGACGTAAAACCTTTCAATGACCATCTATTTAACACCCTACAACGTATCCCGTCATCGCAAAAAGGTATCCTGCTGTGAGATTTTAACATTGATTTATTTAAAACCTCAAATCGCATCCCTTCCCAAGAATTCATCAACAACATGAAATGTCATTATTTCTTCCCACAAATTAACAAACCTACATACACGTGTTACATATAGATCAGCCACCCCCATTGATAACATATTCATTAATTTTCAGGAAAACCTAGCAGGATTATTAGCCTACTCACTGACATAACTGATCACTTCCCCATCTTCCATGTTCATAAATCTCAGTCTTTTCCCAAACAACAACACAAAACTATAACTTTTCATAAAATCACTGAAGACCGAAATCCTCTATTTTTATAAGTAGAATTGCCGATATAAAATGGACTGATGTTAGTACTAAAGACAATGTAAACGACCCTTTTGAAACCTTTAAGGACTCTACCTCTAGTCAGGAGTAAAGAAATGCGACCCTTATCTTTTCGTGGCTTTTGCGGTTATTTCCAAAGGATGATTATATTAACAACATATATGTTGAGAAAGAGGAGGACTTTAAGGTTCTAAATATAATGTTATATTATGATTCGATTTATTTTATAATGTCATAAATAAGCAAAAAACGCCAAATAATTTTTAAAAAATGGACCTTTGTTTGTAACTCTTATTTCTCTTAGATGGTTGGAGATTTTTTTCTCATGTAGACAAATATTTTAACTAAAATACCGTCATAGGGTTTTTCTAAATTCAAGTTAGTTTTTGCACCATTGATAAACATATAAAAAAAATGATAAACCGCTGTTGAAAAAAATATTTGCCTTATATCTTCAAAACTAAAACAAATATAAAAAAAATGTGTGACTGTTTTTTTAGATTATGGCTTAAAGATTGCGTGTGGCAAATTTCAAAGACATAGTCCAAACAGTTTACTAGAAATAAACGATTTAAATCTTAAATATCAAGAAAAATGAAAATGGGCCTCTTTGTCCCCCGCCACTTTAGTGGTAGGGGACTTAGAAATGCTATCCGTCCGTCCGTCCGTCCCTCCGTCCGTCTGTCCGAAAATGTTGTGAACACGATACAATTAAAACTTATTGACCGATTGACTTTAAACTTAGAATGTTCCTTCTTCATACCAAGACGACGGATGGTATTGCATTCCACCAAATTCATGGCAACAATATGGCCACAATTACATTTTT